>BEXV01000853.1:133301-149822 GCA_003118195.1 Hemicentrotus pulcherrimus | reverse complement strand
TTTTTACAAATATTGTCCCCCATCCCACTTTATTAGGACAATCGTTCCCACCTATCTGCTCGTGCCTTCCACACTGTCTTTATCGAAAGAGAGAATTTACTATGATTTATACACTTGTATATGACTTTACAATTTTAATATAAAATTTTGAACATGTAATAGTGCTTTGAAAACATGCAAGCATGATGATGATTCAAATTAAATAAAGAGCTTCGAAAGAATATTCGTGTTAAGAATGATACAACAAGACGTAAACAACTAAATTGTAGCACGACCGATGCAATTGTTTTCTTGTTGGATCTGTCTCTGATGATCTGAGAACTGTTGTTTGGGAAATGACATAATGGAAAGATGCTTATAGTCCCATCAAAATTTCGACGCAATATACTTCAAATTTCAATTATTTAACATATTTGTGGCTTAATCGTGACTGTGCCATGGACCAGTGATGGCCTGGTGGTAGGGTCGTTGCCCGACAAGCGGTAGATGCAGGTTCAAGTCCCGCTGGTTCCAAGATTTTTTCTGACTTGTTTTTCAATACAGATCGATCAATCGATCTTATTTACTGGGTGTAAGCCACAAATATGTTTGATAGATGAAATATGGTTAAAAAGTAAGCATATATATTGTTAAAAAAATATAAAAAACAGTAAAAGGACATTGAACAAATTGTCAAGAAAAAGTATGCACAGGAGCCAGGTTTTGCACAAACAAAACAAATTTCTTTGACACTTTGCCATACACATCCTGGCTAGGGCACTGCCGTGTTTTATATAGCAAGTTTATTTGAGTAAAGTATCATTTCCATCTTGGCAAAAGTCTAAGTTATAAAAATAACTTCTTAATCCTAGTTGCCAATAATGACATCATCAAACGAAAATTGTAGAGAAAGGTGTTTCTAAATGTGATTTTCAAGGTTGTGTCTAAAATAAAACAGGTTTGTTCTTTGACAAGTTTAATTATCATTCCTTTTTTGTTCCACAATACCGCTTACAATTTTCAATCCACGTGTAATATGTCGATATCTATGAAAATCGTTAAACAAGAACAGATTGCCTACCGTTGTTCTAGCTGAATTGATCAAATGTTTTCATATTCATATATAACATAAAAATGAATTCTTGATAAACCCAATTCATAAATCATAAACTTGTTTGAATACTTGACCATTATTCAACAGGGACGTTTTATCTGGGTTATAATCATCCTGCCCATATTTATAGATTATAGATGAGCCGCGTAAATTATCCCAGCCCCGTTTATATAATTTGGAGCACTAATGTGGTGCTCTAGATTCAAATGTTAGACTATTTAAGGTTCATCCTCAAGCATTTGCTACTGCACCGAGTACCTCACTGACCATGGAATGGCAGTTGTACAAAAGGTTAAGGTTACAACATGTAACCAAAATCCATGTAATTGCCCTTTTCCGGTTATACTAATCATTTTGCTAGGTGGAGAGGTATATCACATACCCATTCGGTAGCGTTATCAGGTTGAATAACGTCTCCATATATCTTATGTGGCCTTCTAAATATCGAGGGTCCCTGAAAAAGAATCGCTAATTTGTTGTTTTTGTTAACTTGTCATAGATTTTGAACTTTGAGATCTGTGCCAAGTACATTCACTACAACTATTCTGAACGTTTGAAAGCGGATATTGAAAGAAAAAAAATATTTGTCATCTGTAAACTTTTTAAAGTTATTTGACAATCTAGATAATAAACGATATCGTGTAGTATTTTCATAACTTCTTATAGTGATCCAAATAGAATACTTACATTACGTAGTGTACATTTTTTAATTTGTCTTTCTAAAACGTGTATAGTGCCAACAAAATATACGTAGAATGATATTTGAAGAACAAAAATTATATTTGGTTTCCATAGTATTTGGAATACATAAATATACAATTATTCGCTTGTTAACCAATTATATACTGCTGTGTTTATCAAACAATAATATTTTCTATTTATTTTCAATTATATACTCTCCAATTCCAGCAGTGCTTTTTTTTCGACACCATGCTACTCTGGAACGAATATATATCATGACGATGACAAGAAAGTGTCCACATGATATAGATATTGTCTCAAGAGGAGCTTGAACATGTATGGAAAGTAATAAGAGAATAAATAAGGTTTATACTTTCTTCTCATTATTTAAGAACTTGGGCTCTTTATTTCATTGGTGTTTACTGTTAGTGCATCGTTCGTCAATTTATTTACCCGGGATTTAGATAAATCTCAAATATATTGACTAGTAACACTCCATAGTTAAACGATTTATTCACCGTCTGTTTTTCTCGATCAAACTATATACCCAATTTAAGATCGAGAAAGGACCTTTAAGGGTATCCTTGCAATGGCTTCCCCTTCATAATAGGTTCCCCTTTTCCCTAATATCTCATGTATTAAGGTTGGCATGATTGATGTGTCACTTCCTATATTATACTGTTACCGACCACCGAAAATCTAAAGGATAAGGAGAAGAATCTTCATAAAGGTTCCTACGTCACATTCTTCTAAAATTATAGGTCCTACATCCATTGGCCCTATACCCATCTTGTAATCATCTTCAAAGGACTAATCACAATTCAAAAGAAAACAAGAGTCCCAAAAGAATTAGAAGCAGGAATAAAACAATAACTTTTAAGTTGATCTCCGATTTTGGTAGTTTTTGTTTCTACACCCGACTAGAAATTTCATTAAAAATGAACAGTACTTCAAATACCATGTATATGGTTTATATAATCATCTTGAATTCTGTATTCATTTTTATATCTTAAATTCATAATTTGATTGAAAGCTGTTTACAAGGTTGTCATCGTCTGTTGTTTACCGAAACGTTTTGAAATTATGAAATATCTAACGTTGTGAAATTTTCAATTTAGTATCCATGAATGTTTAACCATGAAACCTTCATGATCCTGTCTGTTTGAGAGAGGGGAGGTGCCCGAACTATAATTGTCTCTGACACATTGGTTCATTAGCAGAATTAAATTTGGCTGGATGATCACTACGCTGTGATTTAGGAGGATGCGCGTGTAATTGACGCCTGCCACCTTCAAGATAAGGCATCTACAACCTACTATTACGCAGATAACATTTAATGTTTATTAATGTCGATCTCAAAATTGGCAAATGATAATAAATTATTAACTGTTTTAATATTTAAATATTTACATAATGCACTGGAAAATTGACGAATCATTAAAATACAAACGTTTTATATGATTGAATATTTGACGTCAATAATTACGTACAGCATCAAAAGTGTTAAATTTATGCGTGGTGTATCTTTAGTAAATCGTAAGGTAAAGTTTGAAAAAAAGCCTATTTGAGGTTTTGAATTATAGTGTTGTTGACCTTGAAAATATATATAAAATCGGAAGGGTTAATTTTCCAGGGGACCCGATCGAGAAGAAGAAACTGAGTTGAATGCGTAGTGATATAAACTTGTAGCTATCACGAGTGTGCCAAACACATTTTGGGGGTAAAAATCAAGCTCTTTGAGAAGAACAAATAACAATGAATTGTAAAACGACGTGGCAGTTTAACGACCATTCAGTAAAAAAAAAAAAAAACAGTTAACTCTCCCGTATTCCCTTTCCCGCCCCCTCCCCGAAATAACACTTTCGCTTAAATCTAATTGACTAAACTAATACAGTCATGTACGTTTATAAAGATAATTTCTTTGAAGTGAACGAATTGTTATCGATTGTTTATAGCTTTGAGTCATAATGAGATAATGTCTGAGGCCTCCGATAGTGTTGGCAGTGCAGGCACAGGCAGTTTATTATTGGATTACTCTATCCAAAAGGCACACACACACACACACACACAAATAAACAATATATATGAAACTGAACGTAAGATTAAAGAAAAAATAATTCATTAATCTATTTCAGCCAAAGCTGAACAAGTCTTAGTTCAACATAGAGAAGTATGCGGTTATCATATGAATCTGCGTTCACAATACATTTTCATTTAAATGACTTTCCTTATACAACAAAAACACATTCCATGTATAAATTGAGATAGACATTGACATGCCATGATTTTGACTATGATGCAACAATACGTTATATGATAAATCATAACAAATGGGGTATCATTTATTTAAAAGAATAAACATTCTTTCTCAAATTACTAAATATAGCGATGGTTTATCCATGACAAGAGAGATATGATCGATCATCCTTGAGTTTCCAAACATTTAATGAGGGGTTTATTAAATAGAAACATAATTTACTCGTCCCACACAGTAGTAACCCATTTAACCACGGTAGGAAAAAACACCGAGACTAATGTATATATACATAATATCACCTGTATCGATGAAAGATATGTTACTCCTGGCAGTGTTCATAATTATAGGTCGGTCTAATATATACTCTTATCTAATTAGGAAAACCACAATTTATCTTGCCAGTTAATCATAAGGCCTTCAAATGCGGAATGTTGGCAACGTATTTATTTTGGGGAAATGTCTTGTGTTGGGGTTCCAAGTTGTTTTCATGTTGTAATTTAAGCACCGATCCCATGCACAGTCTCCCAAAGCTCACATTTTAAGTTATTGTTTTTCTACAAATCAATTCTCTAATAATTGGGGGGGGGGGAATAATTTGGGGGAAAAGAGCTATTAATGCCTTGATATCCATAATTATGTTAGTAATAGTACTAGTAGCAGATGTCGTAGTAGGACTAGTAATGATGATAATTATAATAATTATAATACTACTACTACGACTACTAATAATAATGAAAATAATAATGATAATAATATTAATGATAATTATAACAATGATGGTTAGAATAACAACAACAAAAGTAATGATAATAACGATAATATTCATTTTGATTTTGATGTTAAGGTTAATATCAATTATCTTAATGATAACAATGGAGGTGTCGTAGTTGAGTGGTTGACTGGAGATGCGAGGGTCGTGGGTTCGATCCCCAGGATTGCACGTATGTCCTGAAAGGAATTTTATCTATATTATTTCTCCTCACCCAGGTGTAACATATGTACCAGACGGAATACAAGTATTAATGTGGTTGCATTGAACCATGTGCGTTTGTAAAATAGTGATTTGTTGGAATACACTGCAGGGAACGGAGCGTGTGCAATCTCCTTTGCGTATATATATTAATTGAATTCAATGATCGGGGTAATTATTATTACTATGTACGTGTATTTAGACAGTATTTTAGAGCCAATTATGGGATATTTCCCCCTTTTTTCCACACTACTCTCTCATTAACGATACAATCTTCCTCTACTTGCATTAAGGAAAAATCATAGGACGAAGTTGCACATGTGACGAACCGGATTGGATTACTTCCTCTATAAACGTGCCAATCTAAAAGAGACAGATTAAAGTAATTAAGATTGACCGACCGCACCGACCGAGGAGGTTCCCGTTATAGCAGAGATATCACACATCTCAGCCTCAGGGGGTATTGACATCACTTCCCTGCTGAATGTGAGACATGCCACTACACACACAAACAGAACCAATGAGTGGGCGGGTGTGAAATAGGATTGGACTGACACCTTCTCCTTCCCCAACAATATTGATCCATTTCGAAAAATTATGAATTATAAAATTGGAAATGATTACACTCAGCAATGTAATAATTATTGAATGTCATATCTATGCAGACGTGCCCTATGGTATCCATTTAATGAATGATAATTAGGAGGAAAAAATGTTTTACCCCGGGTAGCCACTAGAGTATCAATACTGCACTTCCATCGGGCCATGTTGTTATCATCCCTCAGCAAATGTCACATGAATGTCTTGCCAAAGGACATAAGTGTGGTTTGTTCAAGCTGATTCCCCTTTCCCATCCCCCTTTCAAACGTTAAGACTGATCAGTATAAAAAGGGGAAATGATCAAACAAGCTGGCTATGAATGATAATGAGTCATTCTTACTGTTTCGCCTATCAATAAAAAGATTGCGTTAATCCGCATTGAACAATTTCCAAACAGTTGTAAAGTGACGTAACAAACAAAAATGGAAATAGGGGAAACATTTTTTTAAAGGTAAAGACCAGTTATGGTCATGCGATTGCATTGTAAAAGAAACGTTGTGGAATCGATCAGAAAAGGTTGATCATCTAGCATCTAGCATCTGCAAGGTTCTGGAATCATTAAAATGATAAGAAATTTGGCCCATTCTTCGTAAAGTTACAAGCACTATACACACAAAGATGTATATTGGACTACCCTGTATCTCTCACAGACCATGAGAGAATCAAATTTACCAAATATATGAATTAGTAGGCGGTTTCCCGGCAAATTTTTTATCATCAAGTATTAGTCAAAGCATATTCTTTCACATGATTGGTAATGAGAGCTTCCTTTTCATTTTTTGAAATTGGGGCATTTCCAATACTGGCCTTTACCTTTAAAGGAAAGAAAAGAGGGTGAGGCAACAAAGCCAGACTCTGTTCTCTTCCTAAACCCCGACTTATAACCGAAACCTCTCTTCCTGAAAAGATACNTGCTTTCAACTCCGGTATCAGAGGTTCAGTCTGTACCCTTTGCGTTTGACCTTGTCTAGAAGAGATGGACAACGGATATTAGCTTCATGTGCTATATTTGTTCTTCCTTTACGATTTAAATATATTAATCGCACATTCTATCAATGGTTTTATTTAAATCTTACTAGCCGTTTAAAATGCGACCACATAAGATACTAGATGTTGGAAACAAACGGGTCATGCAGGTTCCAAAAAGGAAAAACGTTTCTATTTTCTGACACTCCTATTTTCTTAAACATAGAATGATACTTGAAAGATATATTAGTTTTAAAAAATCTTTACATTTGTTGTTTATTTGTTTGGTTTGTATTTCCTAATGCTTCAACATAATATAAGTAATATACACACTAGGTACAGTAAAAAAAATAAGTCAAAATACGTATGTAATCAATGATTTTCATACACAATGACATGAATTCAGTTCTATCCCTCCATGCCCATCTCTACATTGTGACAGGGATATCACTATCAATCTAAAACTAAATAAATTATAGTCAGAGTAAATTAAACTAGCCACCGTAAATATCCACCAAAATATATTCTTCCTAATGCTGACACCTAATTTCTTCGTATAGCAAATTAGCAACAATCATGAATATTATGTTTTATTTTTCCTTTTTAGGTCATTCCTACTCTCCAATACACTTTGATTATCAAGATTGCTATGTTTTATGGCCTTTTCTTCTAAGCCTTATTATGTCTGTGCTAGTATGTACTGTCATAGGAGGCTTGAATACATGAACTTAAATCTTCTTTAGTCATAGTAATCATCAATATGACGGTGACTTGCGATTCAATGGACCATTTTATCTTCATATTGTTATTAATCCATACCAGGGTAATCACCATGGAAGAACTTATAAGAGCAATTTTACCTATATCACTTTGGCTTAGGGTAAATTACGCAAGATAACCATTACAATACAGACTTGTTTTATGTTCGATACTGTTTTAAGCACTTGATTCCCGATATACATGTACATGTAGTAACACTATCTCTTTTTCATGCCTTCTCATATTTGAGTACAATAATAATATCCCTTGGGGGAGGGGGGGTTATCCTAACATCGAATATTCTTAACTACATCAGTATTTACATCTTAGAATAATTACTTGTTTAATGTTTGTATTGATAGTTGTGTAGATAATAATAATAATAACTATTTTCTTATATGGCGCTTTTCAGGTGGACCCTATCAAAGCGCTTTACAGATATATATAGTATTACCCCGGTCATCGGATTCAGGCTTACCCGCTTTGTGTTTATTCCAAATGATGTTTATGCTATTAGGAAACTTTGATTTTTACACCGACATTCTTAACAAGTAGAATTATGATCAATTACCATGGCACTCAAACAATGTGACTTCCTCCATCCCCACCTCTCTATGCAGACAGGGGTGTTAGTGGACTGCAAAATAAGAGTCGATATATACCTAAAACCTTCCCTTTCACCATCTTCACTCTCTTATTACATCAAATATTGATAATAATTATACCTTCGTTGTTACTTTCATCATGCACGCCAGGAGCAATTAAACTGGATATCTGTGGAAAATGTGACCAAATTGACATTTGATCACAGAAAGTATTCAAACAAAAAATATGCCACCTATAGTATGTTACAAAAGGGTAATCATTGGATACATGGTCAAATACACTGCACATTCAAGGGGACGGTCTTTCTGCATATGTGTGTATACACCGAAAGGATAATTTAGTAGAAATATATAGATACATGCATGTGTGCAAAACAAAATTAATTACACCTTTATCTAGTAATTTAGGTTTCTTCGTTAAATAGCACGTAATGAATACGTGTAGTTCTTAGGTAGGTTCAGCATTTTGTTCTTGGAAATTCTCAAACTTCTCTTTCTCTTTGTTCCCATTTGAATTTGAGTTTCCAAAAGAAAGCACCATGAAAAAAATCAGGTTTACTAATTAATGAAATGTACAAGTGTACGCTTTCCTGCTCGTTTGATAGAATTAAAGCTTATAAAGGTCATTTAGTAATTTTCCCCAGTCTTTACCGCAAAGCATTAACGTTTCTCTCAATTCACTCAAGTCTGTCGGATTCAAAGATTAATTAGGTCATGTAGAGTTAAATTTGAGATGACGTCTGTCACAAATTTGAAAGGAAAACTCTATAAAAATTTTCAGGATTAGGAACTTAAAACTCATAGTGAATGTCTTAAGGTAATTTGATTGGGGAATTCAGTTTTCAAAAGAAATCGTTACTTTTAGGAATGACTTTTGAAGATACAAACATGTTCAATCACTGGGTCATTACAAATTATCTAGATATAGTTTTATATTCTATTTCAACTATTTGGATTTCAAGGATTGACAAATCACTTTTGTTATAACATTATCGATCTTTGCTGGTCAGGGGCCACAATACCGGGTTATTTCAGGTAGTCTTAAAGTAGTGGTAAAAGTTATCATAATAGTAGTAGTAGTAGTAGTACCAGCAGTAGTAGTAGTAGTAGTAGTAGTAGTAGTAGTAGTAGAAGTAGTAGTAGTAGTAGTATTTGATGTTGTTGTTGTTCTGCTTCTTCTTTTTCTTCTTTTTCTTCTTCTTGTTCTTCATCATCATCTTATTCATGCTGTTGTAATGTTTTAATTAGGAGAGGTAGTTCTACAATCCATTGTTGTTCCTACTGTTTGCTTGTAGGACAAGCATTTGGAGAGGGATAGGAAACTTTGCTCAAGATTAGTGCTGTGCTTATCCTTCCTTTTCTAATATTTCCTATAATAGAAGCGGAAGATGTAAAACTCCAAAAAAAATGAGGACCATCTTTAGGGCACTCTTTAGCTAAGTGGAAGTCTGATGCATTAGATCTCTCAGCCTAGTCTCAATCCAGGTTTTTTTCCCACTCCCAATGGACCAAGCCTGAGTTTCCGGGATAACCTCACCCACCCTGTGAAACTCAAAATCATGCTCTCACACGACGGTATGGGGCACTACATCTTAAAGCGATTAACACTTAAATGAGCTAATCTGTCGCCAGGCCTAGAACGCCCACCCAAAATTATATCCCGGAATGAACACCAATTATTATCACTTTTAATGGGAAGAAAGGTCTTCACCATCCTGTTATTTCCATGTTGTTTGATACTTAATGACACGCATTGCAGACGGTCATCGCAACACTGTTTCATCGATGTCTACACTTGGCACTAGACAAAGTTTACACCATGTTTTACACACTATCGATAACAACTGTTACATCACAGTTGTAGTTCTTCTTTTTTTCTGGTTTTTATTAGTGTTAATAATTTTGATACTCTAAAATGATATGGCAATCTTAAATTTTAAGAAGTTTGATATCAAATGAGTAGCAGATATAGTTATAATGCACTGAAAACAATGGCAGTGACAATTATTGCTGGAAATATGTATGTCAACCATATCTTCTTCTATTTACCTATTTACGTAGCATAACTTGATCTATATCTATTAAACCTCCTACCACCACCACCACTACTATTGAATATTGAATGAACGCCATTCAATATTGAATGAACGCCATTAAACAATCACCTACAACAACAACAACAACCACTACTATTTCTTCTTTCACTTCTTCTTCATCTACTACTACTTCTACTACTACTATTCCTCTTTCTTCTACTAATACTAGACTACTTCTACTACTACTACTTCTACTCCTACTACTATTGCTACTATTTTTACGGAATTCCTAATCAATCGAATCCCTTTTGAATCTATTCTAACAAATCATTGAGAAAATTCACTTATTACTACGACTCATGTTATATCTATTAGTTAATACTTTTTCATCAAGTAACTACCTTACGCCCCACTGTAAGCCTCCTTTTGCTAAAGCTATAGATTGTTTTACTTAATCTTCTCCATTAACTATGAAATGCCAAAGAGCATAGCTAGTACGTGCGGTATTAAACAATGAGTTACAATTCCTTTAATAGAAATCGGAAGAGAAAATAAGACGAGAGGCCTCTCAGATGAATGAGCTATTTTAGGAAGCGCAGCATGATGGTGGTTGTTAGGCAGTACACATTGTCACGTATATGTCATGATCACAATCCTAAGTTTCCATGTTGGGGGAAGCGCAAGAGAAAGTACCGACATACATGCGGTAGTAGGCTCAAAGTTAGATAGAATGTTAAATGTGACTGAAATATCTTCAAAGCACATGAACAGTTGTGAGTGAGTAGGCTCGGTCATATTTGTTTGTTTTGTTGTTGTTTGTCTTTTGTTCGTCTACTTGATATCTCTTCATAAAACTATTAACCATCTCCCTGTATTGTCTATTATCCCCTTAACTAACACCGTATCTCTCTCTTTCTCTCTCCTTCCCTACCTCCCTCCGTCCTTCTTTCCCTCAATCCATTTTCCCTATTTTTTTTCTCTTCTGACCGTCTTTCCTCTCTTTCTCTCTCTCTTTCTCTCATACGTAATAATTGCGTTATAATTTTCTCTATATTTGTCCCCTCCGAGTGCCTCAGCTGCTCTCTCCTGTACTAAATTACTGAAAGCAGGACCGTTGCCTGACTTGCTTAGTAAACTTTGAGCAAACACATGTGCATACATATCATAGTTTGATGAGTCAAAACCTCTTTCCCATGACACGGCTTTGAAAGATTTCCAAAGGCCTACCAAGAAAGCAGACCAAGAAAACGAATCACCCATAAAACGCGTGTAAGTGATATAGACACGTACTGTTTATCGAATATATATCTTGTAGGTGATCTAGGATAAGGGACCTATTAGGTTCATGGTCGGATTTTGAAGGGAACGACTGATGATCCGCTCCTACAAGGCAAAGAAGACTAGAGATCTACGAGTTACGAGCTACCAGCACCATATCTCGTGGACTCACTCTAAAGAGGATCCCGAGACGGGATACGACAGTAGTTTATAATCTGTCGGTCTTGTAAGACCCTCAGAAAAGAACAGGATCCAGGAGGCTAACATTCTTGGTCACTTGTGCCGTCGGTCTTGCGGATCTTCCGTGCACCCGTCCGACGGAAACTTGTAATATTCAGATAAGATGGGTAACTTCATGCCATGGACTAGATAAGCGTTTGGAATACACGAAACCTTAATAAGACATCACACTACACATCCGTTCCTTTTAGAACAGGGTCCTTTCATGAAAATATTACCAGTGTCCATACCAAAAACTACCCCACATGGTGCCACTGCAAACATGTTACATGAAATTATAATTGAACGGATTAATTTGTGTCGATGGGAGCGAGGAACCGATTACGTGGCCTAATGGAGTGACTTGTTAATGTGCAAGTTTTTTTTTAATTACCATTTTTTTTTGTAGCTTTAATTTTTTTGCAGTATTCTTTATTGTATTCATTCGATACATGTACACCATACACATTATTTCAAATTGTATTACATAACATGTAGAGTACACAATATACACAAATCATTTGAGCAGTCCATGGCGGTCGATCCCGCACAAATACGAACTGAGCGGAGCCCTGCGGTCCTCATCCATTCAATTTTCGTGTTTATTATCACTGTTCCCATTTCCCATTCACTGTTTTTCGTTCAGTAGCAGTCTTTCTTTCTTCTCGTTCGCTTTTAAATAATTTTCTTTTATTTCCTCAATGCTTGAAGGCTTTTTTGTCTGCCTACTAAAAATTAACATATATTTGATTAATAACACAACGTGATTAATTATTTGCCGTAATTGAATAACATATCAAGGACTACATGTGACAGGATTTCGCTACCATTTAAGATGTTGCCTCGAGAGGTCAAAGACACAATCCTTCGTCAAAAACACTGTAATAATTATGTGTGTTTTTTGGTGTATATCTTACTATGACACATGCATTGCAGATCGTAAGATCTTCCCAGGTCTCCGGAAAACCGACCAGTCTCAACTAATTTGCGATGGTCAAGTTTCATTAATCTTAATATTTCAAACAGTCACACATCCTGCTCATGTAATTACTGTTACCCGTTTTACTTATACGAACATGAAATATAATTCCCTTAATTCGTTTAAAGGAAATTAGAATTAACCTTGAATTGTAGGTTCAGAATACAGAAACCATTGTTGGTCACTTTTTTAATACTTTCCTAAGACAGTTAAAGTCACACTTAAATAACGTCGCTGTAGCATAGAAAATGCATGACTGTTTTATTGATACATTACAACGATAGTTGTCCATACATCTATGTTAAGAAATTATTTTGAAATTTTGAATTACAAATTTAGTTGGGCAGTGTGTAAAAGACCAATCCACATTTTGTTGTTATTTTTGTTGTACAGTTGTCGTTATGTGAACAAATTGCCTTTTCTAAAATATGGAACTTTGTATCGTTGAACTTAACACTGAACCTTTATTTACTTGTCCAGAAACAGACAGAAGCATGAAATGTCAAATAATGTTAACAATAGGATTGTCGCCAATAGGAACGTTTGAACAGAGCATGTCATCTTTGATTAAAAATGCCGTGAAATTTAATGATTAGTTAATCGCCACTCTTCCTTCATTACAGACATGATGCTATGTCATAAGTATATCACGAAGGGGTGTGTCAGGCCGTGACGTTAATAGTATTAAGCTTCACGGGACTTCTTCTAACCATATAGAACCGACTGAAGCACATGATGAGTATCTTCCCACTAAAGCAAGGCCTCTGTTGTTGACGGTTCACGTAAACATGCATCCATCGAAGTCTAGCGTCTATTTTTATGGCGGTGTGGTGTGGTCAAGGATTGAAACATCCGTGCTCCCGATTTAGGAGGAACATCCTGCAGAAGAAGAGGGGACGTCCGTAACATCTGTCTAGTGTCTAGTACCCATAGGTTATCACACGGTTGTTTTTATCATTAATTAAGATTTTCAGTATGTATTTCCGTTGCTAGATGATACTACTTGGATTCTCCCCTAATCAAAATAACGAAATGAAATTATAGTTTGAGCAATATTATCTACCTTTTTTAATTTCAGAGCTTAAAGTGTTCTATGGGGATAATTTAAGTGCCTACTATAGATACAACAAAGTTACTCGTATGAAATAAAGCCTTGTAATACTGTTTACACTTTTCTTTGATTCTGTGAATTCATTGAATTTCGATAAAATAATTTTTTTTGAGCAGATGTAATTTAACATGTATTAAAGTTATCAGTCATCAAACAGCTTTATCTATTACTCGATCTGTAGTGAATGTTCAATTAGTTATCAGCCATCAAATAGCTATATTTTTGTGACGTATCTAAATTTTGATAAAAAATTAACTATTTTGGGAGACTGGAAATGTTTCACTGAACATGTATTACAGTTATCAGCCATCAAACAGCTATATCTATCACTCGATCTGTAATGAATGTTCAATTAGATGACAAAGATGATGCTATTGTTAATTCATCCTAACATGACATTTAGAGTATCTTCGATTGTGATGTATGTTAGCACATCAAAAATAAAAAGTTCTGTTTTAGATTTCTTCTGGTAAATGGTGTTTTTTTAAACGTTTGATTCTACATTATCAAAAGAATTGGAGTTTTGAGAAAAGAAGAAGAGAAATTTAATGCATACAAATAAGAGAAATAAGACTTCACAACGTAATATATGTACTCTTATCGATTACATGAACACCAATCTTGGATGATGGTGTCTCTAAAAACAAAAGAACAGTATGGAAACACCAAGAAGGAGATCAATATGGCGCCTTTGTCTGTCGCTATGAAGCCAGTCATGTGGTAATTATATTATCACCACTTCAGCCACATTATCATGTATTTACAAGCCCTTAATGTCTCAAACAGTTGCCTGTCAGCTGATAGTTTACGGCGTCTATTGTAAATCAATACTGAACATAGACGACTCGAAAAGGAAGCGATGGGGAAGGTGTAAACCTAAAATTGCTAATTAGTCTGCGCGCCATTTCCATGTATGGGGTGGCGTGGGTGTTGGTATCAAGACCATGATATGACTACCAATTCGAGGACAATTTCATAGCCATCATCTTGGACAACCTCGAAATTCTCCCCCATCAGAGATTTATTTATTTTTGTATGTATTTATTCATATCACACAAATTATTCAAGTCTATGGCAAATGTTAGCATTGATTTGAGGAAAGTACATAATGATCAGATTGAGATCCAGAACAAAAAGGTAATTTTCCTATCTAAGAACAAATATTTTCCGAATAAAATGATACAAGACGAGTAGGGCTAGCTTTCGTAATGGACAAAAGAATAATAATTTCCCAAGAAAATAACATTCAAAATTACTTTCATCGAATGCAGAAAGTATACTAAAAAAAATATTATGAATTTTCCTTAAAAAATAAATTTATTAAATACAATAACTGATTGGTCAACTTTGAAATCAAACAATATACAATAATATAGCTATTGAGAACTTAAAGAAATTAAAGATAAACTTTCGTACTGGTAATGCGATTGCATTGTGAAAGAAAAGGTGTGTAAAGGATCAGAAACAGTTGATCATGTAGCATGTAAGTATTGGTGTGCAGTGCTAGGTTCTGGGGTCATCAAAATCATAATAAATTTGACAGAGTCTTGGTGAAGTAAAAGCACTGTACACAGAAAGCTATATATGGGACAACACACATGGTGTCGGGGCTAGTACTACCTTGATTTCCATGTCTTTCTATGCTCATTACTCAGCCAGTATACATCTTCTTCCAAAATTATTTGGCACATGTCATTTATTTGTAATCTTGAACATTCAGTGTAAGTTTCGTTTGATTCTGTGAGAATTAATTTTCTTTTTTTTTTACCAGAACTGGAGTTTATCTTTAAACATTATTTGTATATGTTCATTTTTTTTCCATGATACATCTTAAAGACACACAAAAACAAAAAACGATGAGGATTATGGATAAAAGTCGATTTAGGGGAATTTTATTTGTGTCACTGAGTCATTGCAAACAAACAATGACATTTTAATGATTTAATTGTCGCATAATATTAGACAACAAACACGATATGATTGTTTATGGACAAAATGATTGTAACCCTATTTAGAGAATGTCAAAATGTTCAGTTTGTATTGTCTTTGTCACTCACAAAGCCACATTATTTGGCGTCGAGGTTGAATCTATCATTCCTTGTATTGAAAAGCATTTCGTTAATACCACTGAGACATTACAAGCAGTCATTCATCAATTCGGCTGTCTCTCTCAAAGATGATTCATCCCGTTGAATTTCATGCTTTATAAACACTAAACATACACGCTTTCATTTTCGCCTCAACTTGGATAAATCAGCGACTTTAATTAGTATTTGAGGGCATATATCCTAAGACAATAGCGGATGTCTTTGCCAGAGTTTAATGATACGTAATTCATTGTGGACAAGAGCGCTGTTTTTTAGTCTTCTTAAAATAGCTCAGCCTTGTTATTCTACTGTCTGTCCGATACAGGAAACCTGAAGGCCTCTACCCGAGGTCAAATTATTTTCATATTTCCTGGGGGTTTATTTCATGAAGATCTGAAAAAAGGAATTCATCGCAATCTGACTTTAGATAATGACATCCGAAATGAATTGCGCTTATTAACGTGGCCCTTAATTGCCGTTTAGATTTAATGTAATTTGTTAGAATTCTGAAAAGAAAACTCTACTGGCCCATGAGATATATCTTTATTGATTAAAAATCAGTTTATCTCAAATTAAAAACTCATGTGTTAACAAATATAGATTGGACTTCAAGAAAGTTTACAATTTTCTTACAGGCTTTTTTTGTCGTCAAAGTTAGTTAAGTTGGAGATTATATGCAACAATAATTTTATAATAATAATACAAATAAATAATAGCCATAAACACAATACTGGTCAGTGATGTCCACCGAATCACTAAACCCTTGCCTCCTCCCCTCCAACCCCATACAAAGTTGACTGTTGATGTTTAGCTTTATTGGATAAATGCCCTATTTCATCATTTATTCTATTTTTACGCTCTTGCGGGGGGGGGGGGGGGG
>BEXV01000853.1:110143-133167 GCA_003118195.1 Hemicentrotus pulcherrimus | reverse complement strand
GGGGGGGGGGGGGGGATGCAAGGTACTGATCATACTCATTTCAAGGCTCACCAAAAAGTGACTACTGTAAGGAAATATGTATATATTAAACTTAATTGTGAAAATGACAAAACTAAATCCTGAATACTTGACACCCGGACTACGAGAAGGGAAAACCGCATGTAAATACCTTGTCAAGAATTCCAACCCTCAACTTTTCAACTTAAAGTGAAGTATACAAACCACTCAGTACCGTGCTCCCTTGAATGAAATAATAATTTAACATTATAAATGACGTATAGTAAATAGACCAGTATCCGGTTCATGAATTTTCCAAGAGATGGTGAAAAAAAGAACTGAAAGAAAACAAATGTACTGGAAACTTCATAACCTTATTTGAATCATATCAATCGGTGGTGGATGTAGAAAAGTTCATGCATTTTTTTTTGAGAAGAGAAACACCATCCTCCCCTATATCTTTCGGTATAAATCCTCAAGATATCATTTCCTATATTCTGTTTTTTAAAGGAATATGATTCATCTTTCCTCGAATGTCTTAAGATGTCTCAATGTGGAAATGAACATGAGCCGTTGTCCCAGGGGTAATCAATGAAATAAAGAACTGCTCAGACGAGCGACGAGCGAGTGGATTTGGTGTCGCTGTTTTATATTCTGTCGCTATATTTCAGAAGGCGAGTTGGCTCAGTAACTAAAGCGCCTGCATGTCGAACCAACAAATTCGTGGGTTCGAATCCTACAAAGGCGGATGACCAAATTCTGCTCTGTGTGTCAACGTGCCCCTCCCCCTTTCATAGATGTAAGGTTTGTTATATTGGAAACACTCCTTCCCTCGGATAGGACGTAATAAAGCCCCTGTAGAGTTGAATCACCATCTTGCCCATCCCTAATTAGTTATATCAGGAGGAGAGACCCGACGGACACAGTGAGTGATTTAGTTAGCTTTTATCCTCCCAGTCACAGGTGACGCCAACTACTTTAAAGGGGAAGTCCACCCTGATATTAAGTTGGTTTAAGTAGAAGCTGAGAAAAGATAGGAATATGTCAGTAAAATTGTTAGCCAAATCCGATTAAATATAAGAAATTTTGAAGATTGAAGATTGAATCTATAACAAAATTAACTAGCAATTCTGTGATGTATCTTGCGAGCTCCTCAAAGAAAATTCTCAATTGCACATGCATCCTATGTTTATATACAACCCGTGTATGAAACAAGTCATTTCCATCTTAAATATCTAAGAAATTAAAGTTTATTACATTTTATCTGTACAGAGCAAATTGGGGAGGACCTCGCAAGATACGTCACACTGTTGCCAATGTATGTTTCACGGATGACAAGATCAAAAATTCAAAAATTTTGTATTTCCTAATTTTAATCGGATATTGCTCAAACTTCACCCATTTATTTCTTTCGTTATTTGTTCTGCTGCTATTGATATTAGCTAATCACCAAGGTGGACTCCCACTTTAACTTCATGCATATTAAACACTTTTTCCATGTAAACCTTTACACATCATACAGAATATCCTCACGTGCGCTTTATAATGGCTCAGACTGGCGGAGAACACCAACAAATTACATTGATAAGTATGAACGCAGTCTAGGGGATGTTACACGATTTGGAGCAAAGCAGTCGTCGTGTTAATAGATATCTATGGCCATGTTGTGGAAGGGCGTGTCCTCAATGGGTAAGGCTTTTCCCATGGTGTAATTAACAAGTTTAGTCGCGTACATTAAGCAGATAGCATTCGCGCCCACACAGTAAATCGTGCTTTCGAAGATTGCTCGCTTAATCTATAAAAGGATGGTGTCTACGTGAGCACATCCCATCGATACAAAAATTATTTTTTTTGTAATGCATGTACATTCATAAACTAAATAATAGAGCTAAATTTATATATATAAATCATTTACAATTTGTTTACATAAAGAAAGAACTTAATCTGACTTATTCGGAATTCGACGACGTTCATATTTTCTTAGTAAAGTGTTTGTCTGTCACTATATAGGCTATAAGGAACGATCGTAAAACAGAAAAGGTATGTACGCCCACTTGTAACGAATAGAGCCTGTTCGTTTATAGAACCAAGAGCGAATTGGTGAGGAAATACAATGCCTTTAAAACAATTTGATAAATTATCATTAACGACAAATTTTGGACAAAGACAAAGATTTTGTTTACTCATCGAGTCATTTTTGAAAGACAATAATTGAAAGACAATAATTTGATAAAATGAAGTCGTCGCAGACTAGGTATATAGCAAAAAATACCACTGAATATAAATCAGATATACGTTTCCAAAATAACCTACCATTGCATGTAGATTACTGAATCTTATTTCTATGCATATGTTTTTTGGCCTTTTTTTATCCCTCTCTAATGCAATGTATTTCTATACATGATAACAGTGACCCCACTATTTTCCGTTTCAGACAAATCGTTTCACTATACTACCGGAGGCCTACGCAGATAGACCAATTATATTTTTAACTTGACGGGCCCCCTTGCTCAAATCCAATCCTGTGAAATAATGCCTGTTGACATGAATCATCAACGCCTAGGATTTGATTTGAGGTCTTAGGTACTCGTCGTATCCTTGTTCCACTTCAGTTAGCTTTGTTTAAGCCACCTGGACCAGAAAGTGTTAAAGAAATAAAACTAATAAAGTATTCCTTTTTTTTAATTGGCAATACTTCGATATTTCATTATTGCTACAGTCTGCTACACTGGACTATATTATCATATTTATTTTCTAATGTGAATTAAATCTAGCAAAACCGAGATTTCGAATTTTCCAACATTTTGTCAACTTATGACTTTCAGGCGTATTGACCCTTCAGGAACCCGTGGTTTTAAATTTCTTAGTAACGCAACAAAAATGAACACCGTGTGAGCAGAAAATGTATGCTATTTTGTGTCGGTATGCTATATGCCTATTCATGTATGTATATAGTTCTAAGATTCAAATCTCATGTGGGCAATGCCCTGTATGAGTTATTATTAATAATTTATTACTTAGTTTGTCATAGCAGTTTGTATTTAATAAACATCAATCAAATAACAGTAACTTTTTTGTTCTTACCAGCACTGTATGCCAGTTTAGTATCCATATCGTAAGCTGTTTTGACGGCTGCATCTTTATTGATCCCCCAGGATTTCTTTCCGGCAACATAATGTGGCAAATAGATGGACGACACTGGCTTGATGGTAAACACGTTTGTCTTCTCTTTCTTCTGCCCGTACACAACACAGGCAGAGAGTACCAAAAGTGCGCGAAAGCAAAACATGACGAAAATTTCTTCTGTTGTCTCCAGGTATAATTTTATCCCCTGGCTTGCGATATCGGCTGAAATTTAAACCGCGTTGAGAAAACGTGCTGACTGCATTCCTCAACGATTATAGAGGAGAAGAGAGCTTGAACCTGTGAGCTCTGCAGTCAAAATAAAGACTGAATAAGAACGACCGTTTGTGCAGAGAGAAAGTTGTTGTAGACCCAGGACAGGAGAGGCTCTCAGCGAGTCACTAAACGTGTCTTCCGAGGGGTTTGTCGGTTGAAGACTGGCAGGCGGATGAATCGGTTTGCAGGCAGGAAATGAGTCTAAATTTGCCGCGGCTTACCAAAGCCAAGTTACTAACATTAGAAAGACGGTGCTACTATTGATATGACTTGATCCCGGTTGGGCTTCATGGCCGAACTGAATATCTACCGCCTTCTTAATCCTGCCTGCGCCATTATGAATATCGGTAATCATATTTCAGAAGTTTCTTAAATTGTCAGGTACTTACGTAGGTTGTAGATGTGATGGAAATGATACTTTCACAAATCGTTTCAATCCGAAGTGTTTGCTCTTCTATTACTTTATAATACGGAGTTCGATGATTTGGAATTTTTTTTTAATTCAAACATTAGAACATTTGATTTCTTAATCCATTGTTCGTTTGTTTTGATTCCAAAGAATGACATCCATCCAAAAGTTCAAAACAAAACCTTCAGATTGACAAGATGAAAGCAAGTTAATATTTTTAACAGACAGTACTTACGAATGGTTGAGCATAAACTTGGATACTGTCAATGAACAAAATAATACAGCAATATTTTGTTACTTTATTTGCAGGAATTATGACATGCATGATAACTTTAGGTAATTAACCCTTCCTATCCGACACTACTTAAAGGGATTGTTCGAAAACTTATCAAGAAATCATCTATAAAAAGTAACGGCATTCCCATGTGGGGAATTGGCTGATTATTTCTTCATCTTCGAAACAGTTTGATTTCCACAACATAAATAATTATTCATAAAACACAATCCTCTTACAAACAATTTTGCCTAGCAGTTTTGTAAAGATTACAATGGAAATATATAGTTTAAGTAAGGAAATTGTAAGGACTTAGAGAATACACATTTTTAAACAGCGAGAAGTAACACCTCCTAACGCTTGTGGTCTTGTTTGTTTCTTAGTTTGTCGTTTGTTTGTTTGAATAATTGTTGAACATTCTTGTCCTAAAAATATGAAAAGTTATCGCAAACTGATTAAAACCTAACATGTTTGCCTCTCCTTGCACATGTTTACATCACTTCGTAGTTCATTAGGATGTTCATCCTTCCATTGCTCATACTCAGGATGATAGTATCAGGGTGACAGCCCTTGCCCTGTCCTATGTGATAGTCTCAGGGTGACAGTCCTTGCCCTGTCCTGCGTGATAGTCTAGGGCGTATTAATCACATTAATTAACACCTAAAGTTGTCTAGTGATATTGCAATAAATGAAGAGGCCACACAAATACCTTTTCTAATGTTTTGAATACAACATTGGAGCTCCAGACGAACCCTTAAAATCTCACTTTATAAAGCGTCAACATCTTCAATAAATGACGTTGAAGAATTGATCACTTTGTATGGATTACCCCTCACCACTTCATACGTCTGAGCCGGAAGGGGGTTAAATCTATGTTCACGTCTATGAGTTAATGCCCTTCTGGCTCCAAACAGACGATTTTATTTAATATTACAATGATGACGTTCCATGTTTGATGTAATAAACATTATCAGATTAAAATGTTCTCCGTAATAGCATTGTTTCTGAACTATCCGTTGGTTGGTTCAGTTCTCGGTGATAGAAGATACAGTGACATTAATTAAGAACCCCTGAAGGAAAATATGGTTTTCATAGAGAAACATAGATTTATCTGCCTGGACAGAAGTCTTCGTCCCATTTTGTCATCTATGTAGGTTTCTTCAAATCGTTTTTTAAGGCTTATAGCTCTCAAAGTAATCTTCAAAAATTTGATTATAGAATGTGTTCTTTAGCCACTGGATTTGCAATTTAAAAAAAAAACATCTCCAACAGTTATATATGCCGTAAGAAATATTGGGTGTCGTCTAGCGCTTTATACTTTTCCATTGTTATGACTTATGGACTTACATCACGTAAACTGTTCTTCATCTTGCAGATATTGACAATGATTAAAAGGTAAATATCAACTGATAATCGTTCAGTTGATACAGATGTGGTAGAAACATTCTTAAAATCAACAAATACAATTCAAAGTACTATAACCACCTATTCAAGCTAGGTTCGCTGAATACAAACTACTGGTAGAGAAATCATGGAGAATATTCGATGTATTCGAATTAATTATTTGAAGTTTTAGTTATCAGTAAGTGGAAGGATGTGTGCAGTTTATATTCAGGTGAAACACCTATCATCACTTAGCTAATCCAACTCATTTGAACATGGAAGTCGGATTGCGTCAGGTGAAAAGGGTGAAATTCAAGTCGTAAAAATATATCGGCAACAATTAATAAATGTTGTTATCACCTTTCTACAGACGCTTTGATTGATACATAATGCTATGACTCTTTAAGCAGCTATCTGCCTAGTAGGTGACTGAATAGTCATGTGACTGGCATTTTACAAGAGGGTAAGAAACAAAATATTGCGAAATAATTTTGGCACGGCGTAGATAAATGTAAACATTAATCAAAGCATAATGCCGTAGCAATGCTTTATTGCCTTCCTAACTTTATAGTATCTACGTTACCATGAAAACCAGAATGACCTCCATTTGATATGTACGTGGGCATGTCATGGGAAATAAGGTGATTACTGTGATAGTACATGAAGTCATACTCCCAAGACAGATTCACTAATCCCACACGGATCCCTGGCCCCATAATAGAACATTATCATAATTAGTCAAATTAGGCATTTTCAGATCAAATCCAAAATCCAAGTAATTATCGAATTACTTTATTATGAGATTGACGTTAGGTAGGGATAGGAGGCTAAATTGTGCTGTTAACAGTATTAAAACATTCCATCTACCATGATAATGATTAAATTAGAACTAGACCCCAGTGAGTAGCACCAAAGTACATTAGCTAAATACCCTTTTCCTTTTTTAATTAAGCTTTAATTGGCACAACTCCCTTTAATGATTAATTATTCACAACATTGATGTAGGTACATACGCGCTTTTCCATTGATCGCTAATATTCCTAAAATAGGAAGGAGAGGGCAGATGGGAGAAGTCACTGAGGATTTATGATACGTAAACCAGTCTTCCAATTTCGTGGTTCTTGACGTTAATATGGCAAAACTTACCTTTGTTATTATTATCATTATTATGATGATTATCATCATCATCTATATTAGTACTATCATTATTATTACATGTGTATTATTATTATTGTTATTATTATTATTATTGTTATTAATATTATTATCATGTTTTTAATATCATTATTATACTGAGTATTCTACATGACATAAAAGTAAAAAAGAAGTAGAGTAGTAGAGTAGAGATAGTAGTAGTAGTAGTAGTAGTTGTTGTAGTAGTAGTAGTAGTAGTAGTAGTGCTAATATCTGTTGATCATAACACTTGTTTAGCTGGTTAATATTTTAGTTTTGCTTCTGTCATTAGTATTAATATTGAGTATCTACAATGTTTAGTATGTTTGTTTGGTGTAACAATGTTTCAAACTTTTGACTTGTATTACCAAACCTCTGGGTGTTTTTCAGTGCAGTATTACTGCGAATGTATTATGATTGTAATTGCATTTTTAAAATTTTAAAAATGCTAAAGTGTGTTTAATCTTACGTCGATCATATCATGTTAATGTGCTGAGCCATGCAGAAACAAATGATAAATAATGAACATAAATAGATAAATAGTAGTAGTAGTAGCAGTAGTTGTAGTAGTTGTTGTAGTAGAATCTGTATCATCATTACCATCATCACTGTTCAATTTAATTTAATTTCTTTTGTCTCATTATTTTTGCTTGTAATGATTTCGGTGATTAGTCATTACTATAATGACTAATCGCCGAAATCATTACTATAATAGTGATCTTGTTTTCATTAATGGTTGATTTTTGTGTGTGAGCGAGCGGGAGTACGGTAGTCAATATTCTTTATGTAAATAGAATTCAGATTAAGGCATCTTAAATTTTAGTTTTTGAGAGCATTTTTGCTATTCGTATTCTTTGTTCCTTTTGTGAAAAGGCACCATTTGTTTCGAGCGGCAGAACGATTATCAATCTTTTTTTTTATGTGAATAGGATTTTAGATTAAGGCATCTTTAGTTTTAGTTTTTAAGAGTATTTTTGCTATTCTTATTCTTTGTTCCTTTTGTGAAAAGGCTACATTATTTTCCACCATACACCACAGAGCTATGTGCACAGCCATCATTTGCTACACACAAACGCACGTACACACACACACGCATACGCACACAATACACTCACAAACTCTTACACACAGATGGTATGAACACATCTTTATATCAATATCACATTAAGATTTTTCTTTCACATTGCTCTGGTTGTCTCATTTTCGCTCGCTGGAACATTGCCAGCACAAACCAACTGACCTCATACCTCCTGGACGGATCATCGCCCATTCTCATTCACTATACGTTACGTACTAAAAGGTTGTATTGTCTGACCGTTCATGAATATTCATGTTTTTGCTTACCTCAGCAAAATGTTTGCTTTTACTAAATGGAAAAATGACGGTGGGGGGTGGATGCAATGGACATAATGAACCAAGCAGAAGTGATCTATGATAAGTCATGCTTCTTATACTTCGTGTGCTTGACCTATAATATTAAAGTTCGACTTGTTTCACATGTGTATTTTAGGCAATGACGAGCTTGCAACCTATTTTGATCAAACTGGGTGAACTTTCAAAATTCAATGGGACATGAGGGTACCAATAAAAGAGCTAGTGATAACGTACGTCGGGTGGTTGTGCTTTTCGTGTAAACAAAAAATGAATTGTCAACGAGTTTTTGTTGGAAAATTCAATAGGCTAACATGTTAGGTTGCTGACTCTGACGATAGGGGGCGTTGTGAAATGAGACTAAACAGAGCTATATGTGAGGCCGCCATCCTAATCAAGCGTCGGTAATGATGGCGGTCTCCTGCAATTTCTACAGAGATAGTTAAGATAAAACTATGAATTCAAAATAAATATATTTTAAAAATAAAAGTACGTTATTATATCTACTGTTAACTAAATTATCCATATCCCATGTAAATTTGATGCTCTTTGGGTTTTTTGGAACTCTAGAATGTAAGGCGGACTGGTTGTATAAGAGCCTTTGTTGAATACTTTTAGACCCAAGCCTTTACATGTCACATTCTCAATTAACATAAATTCATTTTTCACATACAATTAAAAAACTTGGTATGGGTATAAATAATTTAGTTTTGAAATGTATATTATGTACATCATATTTTGACATAATGTATTGTTGTTGGCATTTTTGTATTAAGCCTTACGTTTACATGTTCTAATTTAAAAAGTTGAGAAATAAAAACGAATGAAGTCAATCAACAACAACAAAATTATGAATCGGTTGTAAACGCCCTCAATAGTGAAACCTTATTTTTCTTTAACTTGTTTATTCATTGATTCCTGTTACAAAATAAAATAAACGCAGATGTTCTGAATAATATTTAGGTTACATCCAAATATTGTGCATGCGTGCTTTTATTTTTTGTTAAGAATCACGATATTTCTCTAAATTGGAAGCTTCTTAAAATGGTTTCCAAAATTCGTTGATAAATATCTGATTCTTGCAAACTTCATACATTTCTTTTTATGGCAACAAAAATGAGGAAAACAAAGTTTGGGTTACATTGTGTTTCGAACAATACTTTTTACTAATTGATTTGAGATCATTCTTTTTAATACAAAATAAGTTCTGACCGCTATACCATAACATCAGACAGTTAAAACAACGCAAAATGTACATGAAATGCACTAGTTCGAAGCAAGTGAAAAGTAGTTTCATGAAGAATTTTAAATACAGATTATCCTCCAATACAATAATTATAAAAATAAAAATCGTGTTTATGTTAGCACATTGTCATATTTTATCCGATTAATTTCTTCTTCATCCTTTCATTTATTTGCGTGTGATTTTTTTTTCCTTATTAGCCAGACTTATATGATAAATACATTGAAATAAAATATTCGAGCCTAAGAGTGACATACCAAAATATATATATGCCGAGTAAAGAGAGGACACTGAAAGTTTAAAGACTTGACGTCTAACTTGAGTAAATTCCAAATTTAACACTTTATTCTGAACTTCATATAAATGACGTTAATTTACTTCTATAAAATCAAGTCGTTAATTTTTTAAAGACAAAAATGGTATCCCAAGTCCTTTTATCACGTTTCGACCTAAAAACGTGTACATCTCTATGAGAACAGTTGTGCATTTCCAACTTCGCTGAGTGCATTCGCGCCCTCCACGTTTTGTTAAACGCAACTCACTATGAAAATATTTAAGGGAAAATCCTAAGCACTATTGTCAGGAGGTAGTGCAGAAACATCTTCCGCATACTCTCAATTCAACTTTTCATGGTTCGCAGCTTCATGAAGTGTTTCAGGCGATCTTTAATCCATCTAATCCCTAGCGACCGCTTTTATCCAACATCGATTACCCCCTCATGCCCCTTTTATTGCCTTATAACGGTCAATAAGGAAGGAGAAGTTAGCCGTAAAAAATCCCATTGTTGTTTGTCTGGGCGGGGAGCACCATTTTGTGTTGGTTTTGCATTAATCGATATTATTGGGAAATATATAGCATTACTTCTTGAGTATATCAGTATATTGTGACCAACATAACGGAGTGTTAAACAGCCATATATACCTTACCTGGTATTAGTAATACACCTGTAAGATTGTGTCGATTCTAGCAAGAGTACTTGCAGGATTGCAGGGCTAGAACTTTACACAGGGATTCTCATTCAGGCTAGTGGAGAATTGCCATTTACGGTTTGTGAACCATAAACGTAATTATGGTTGCGGCGAAATGGAATGACAACGTGGATTAGATTAAATATCACGAAGAAACCTAGGAGGACGGAAATAATCAAGTGAGTAAACAGGATATTGATGGGACAATGGGTTTCAGTTATTCTCTATCGCGCACATTCTCGTTTTCATGAAAATTTTATGTCATGAAGATTTCGTGTCTTGAATATTTCACTTAATTTAGTTACCATAGTAGAACGACAAATTATCAAAGTTTACTTTTTTACACTTTCTCTCCTTTTATGCTTGAACGTTATATGTTGAATTGTTAAAATGGAATTGTTTATAGAGGGAGTAATGACTTACAACCAAACTAGTTAGGGCAAGGGGTGGAGCTACACAAAGCACACTCAATCCTTACATGAATATCTGAATAAAATAACCAGACATATACATTTATATAATACCACTCGTAAAAAGATATATGACTATACGCTTAGGGAAGAAAGAAAGCAACATCACGTCTAAAGAGATTTATAGCATAAAATTTGCCCTTTCAAGATCTTAATCTTACATGAAATGCAACGAAGTTTACAAACGTTCGTTGGGTAAAAAGGAAATACAGTTGTACTGTAGGGCAATATTGAAGTCCAGTTTCATTGGTACATCTTCATGGACCGAACTGAATACTGTTGTTTAATTCTAAATTATTTGTTCACGTTATGTTTAGATGAAGAAAAAAATTCAGTTTAGAAAAGAGGAGTTGCCCAGTGTTTTCATGCTACCCACTCTAAAGCTTTAATCACGAATGAAATACGTCCAATTGGCGACTTTATCTTGGGGCAAAGTACCATAATGAATATCCACAGCTCGTCACTCGATTGTTGGATTAATTTTTTTACCAACAAAATTACACCTGTTATTACCATTCGCGCTATATACTGAAGGGTACAATCATTGAGTTAGGAATGGTGCTTATACAGCCCGGATGTAAAGCTGAACATTTGCAACTACTTTCTTGACTACCGTTTGAGACTGTACACTCTATAATAAATCTCACAGCCTAACTACATGAACATCGGATATCTTTATCCGAAGGGCGATCCATTCTCTAGGATTCCAAACTCCTTAGACAATTTCCCACTGAAGAGCGTAATATCTACCGTACATTCATGTTTTCTGGGTAATGAAACTGTGCTTTACTTGCTGTCGGGTTTGGCCTTACCGATGGACATAATTTGAATGGTAGAAACCTCGTCTTTTGGGTAGTTTTCTCAATTGATGATTTAATGTGACGTGTCTGGGGATATATCATCATATATCATCGCGGTAGGACATCCGGGGATAGTTGTCCAGACATTCAGTTTTTCTGCAAAATGTTTCCACTTTAACTTTATCTTCATATTTTGTTTTATGTATGCACCAGCAAATGTGGAGAGCCTCTCGACAGAAGTTTTAAAATTCTTTTAGGTGATCCCCAGGCATTGGCTGGTGCTAATATCATACTGTTTTATCATTTTGTCAACCCTGTGATGTTTTCTATGTATAACTATCATCTTGCCTGCAAATGAAATAAATATAATAATTCAATGATGGTGATCGTTGTCTTTGTATACACAGGTGATGGCGGGTGCTAAAGGCTTCAGCAGTGACTTCACAAGCGGCCATGACCGATGGCTTGCTCTGCAACAGGTTAGCCAGAAAATCTTGAGCCGAGCTGGTACCCTCAATAGCATGGAAGATCGCGAACTTGAGCGGGTAACCAGACAATTAAAATTCAAGGAGCATCTGAAGCAGTCACAGTACGATTCAACAGAGAAGCAACTGAAGTCGAACTTGAAAGACCACTTCCTGTACAACGCAGCTTTACAACAAAGCGTTCGCGCCAAGAACAAGGCTCGAAAGCGCCCTCTAATCTTACCAAGTATTCCCGCGACGGCGGAGATGCGGCCGTTCGGTCGTTACAGCGGGCGAACTCATTCCAGAATGGTGTCGGCGATGGATCGACTCGATCACAAGTTCTCGCATAAAGAGGAGGAAAAGACGGCCAAGTTGGTCGTCGACTGTCGGACAGAGAGCGATGTTAATATCAACAGAACTCTGACAACCGAACAGATACTGGATGCCAAAGGCATGCCGCTGTCTGAGAGGCTTACTTTTGAGAGTGTGTCAAGATTTCGAGAGTTGATCGGAAATGCTAAAGCACACGCAGTCATTGACAGACTGCGGAAACGAATAGCAGATAGGAAAGAGAGAGAGAAAGGAATGAAAGTTCTCAATAGATCGAAGGGGCTTTTTCAAACGGAGTGATAACCTTTCAAGCCATTTGTTTGTGAAAGCATAACTGAAGTAGTATTTTTTGTAAATTGTTTTCGTGTATCTGATGTCATGATAAATTCGATAACACAGGAAGGTTTCAATAGTGGTCCATGAACGAATTTTAGTCAGCAAATTATGAAAATAATAGAAAAAGTTAGAATTTTGACTTTTCTTGATCTTAGAATGCTTGAGCGTCTTACCATGGTAGCTATATCAAAGTCAGGCTGATAATATTATTACAGGGTTCTGAGGGAGAAAAGAATTAATACTGGTGATGCTACCCTGGGTAAAGAAGACATACTATTATCTTATTATCTTTATCATTATTATCATCATTATTATTGATATTATCATTATCAGTAATAATATTTCTATAACATGACCTTAATATTGTTTTTATATATATTCTAACATATTTTGTTAAACATGTGTAATATACTATTTGTTTATATTATATTCTGTGACCTTTCACACACTTTTACATTCTGAACAACGAAGATTGCAGATTTGTTTTTCTCTCTGTAATGTTCAACAGATTTGAATCTGTTGAACATTTCACGCTTCCATATCAATTACTTACAAAGAGATACAATATAAAAAAGAGGGTAATTTTCTCAACAGTACACTAATTTCTCTTAAATATATGCATAAACTAGTAGAAAGAAACGTTTCAGTTCTGGTAGAGGTAAAAATAATTGGTGATCTTTTTCATTATTTTCATCTTAGTGTAAAAGACAGTTAACGAGAAGGTTGAGTTCTGGGAAGAGGTAAAAAATTATTTGTGAGCGTTATCATTGTTATTATGCAAGGGTGGTGGAACATCAGATTAAACATGTTCCTTTAAAAGCATGGCTCTTCAAATGCCTTCATATTCTAAATATGACATAAAATACGTAAAAATCGTGGGGGGGTTCGACATGTGTTAGTGTAGTCCCATGTACATCATTCTGTGTACAGTGTTTGTAACTTTGACAAGATTTGTCCAAATTTCACATCATTTTGATGATTCCAGAACCTTGCAATACACACGAATACTTATATACTAGTTGATCAACCTTTTCTGATAGATTCCACACCGGTTTTTTCACAATGCAATCCCATGACCAGAACTCAACTTTATCTTTAAATAAAAGAGGTGTCCCTAAAAATGATTTCTCGTCAAATGCCCTCATATTCGAAATATGAAAAGAAATAGCTGTACTTGTTTGGACCATGTTACACCTGTGTTTTCTCCCACATACACATTTCTATGTGCAGTGCATGTGACGTTCAGCTAGACTGGGTCAGTTTCTTATCACTATGATGATTTCAAAACCTCATAGAATACGTAGATTCGTATGGGCCACATAATCAACCTGTTTCATATTGCTTCCAGACTGTTTCTTTTACATTGAAATCACATGAACAAAACTCAACTCATCTTTGAATGGAAAGACCATTCTGATTTTAAGTTGGGTGTAATTGAAGTAGAATAACAGTAAAATATCAGTTGATAGTAAAAGCAAAATTTGATTAAAGAGTTATGGATTTTGGAGGTTGAAAACGATCAAACACAAATTAATGTGAAACTCGTTGACGTATCTATCAATGTCCTTTCCCGTTTGCTCTGTTCTAACAATTAGCCCCCTCCCCCCCTGGATGCAATTAATGCACTTGTATCTATAAACCACCCCTTCATTAGACAAATATATTTATTTATCAATAACTAGGGTAGTGAAACATATTTTCTGCCTTCTGTACAGAATAAATGGAAGTTGTCCTCATGAGATTCGTCATATATGTACCATTTCCAGTTTGTGTTTCACTGCAACTTCAAAACCTCACAACTGATTGATAATGTCTTGGTATTTTGAGTGCCCCCCCCCCCCCCAAAAAAAAAAAAAAAAAAAAAAAATCCTTCAAATTGGTTGAAAATGTAGCGAAAAATTAAGTTGAGCCATTTGAAATACAATAATTGAGCATTGTCGACAAACTGTTGTAATAAAAGCAAAGCAAGAACTTTAATGAGAACTTTACAAAAAGACATTGATATGACAAGTTGACCATCCAGTGTTAAAGTGTATATAATTCAACACTCGCTGGAGGTCGCTCGCCAGATATGAAGAATAACAAGTAATAATTTGTTTGATACGCTTATGGAGGAAATAATCTAAAGAATGTCTTTAAGAAAAGTAGATTAAAAGTTTGGTTAAATGTATTGATATTAACATCTGTTATATTAATACTATCCTTTAATTATGTCATGTGATACATTTTAAACTATACATGAAAAGTTTATCATAATCTGCAATAAATTCAAAATAAACATGACGACTATTTATCAGAGTATCCATTAAACACTATCGCAAGGCTTTCGAGAAATCAACTCAAGGGATATTTCAATACCATCATGTTTATTCCAGAGAAATCATATTTGGTTTATGACATAAAACCTCATTCTAATGGTCAGCTGGTGATGAAAAAGGATATTGAAATTACTTGAAATCTAGTTGATTTTCCGAAATCTTTTGACCTTTGTAAACAATAATAAGGCTCAGTGTCCGAAGTAAGAAATAAAGAGGATATCATAGGGAAGAGAATGGGATAGAGAAATAGAGTGAACGGGAGCAGGTTTCTCGAAACCGTCATAAGCCGAAATTCATGGACATCTCATAGAAGCGTTTTAATTCTAAAAACACACGTGTTACAGATGTTAGACGTATGACGCTTTCAAGAAACGGCGCCCTGGATACTAATGGGGGAGAGAAACAGAAAGGGGGATATGAAAGGATAAGAGTGAGGATGTCAAACGTAGAAGAAGGGAGAAAAGAGAGAAGGCAACAGACGTAAAATGGAGAAGAGATCGTGAAAAATATTTCAAGCAGATAACAAAAAATAGTAGAATACCTAGGATCCTAGTTATGGTGATAACCACTCAGTGACGGAATACACGTAATTAAAATGCGCATCAATTCATATGTAAATCAACGTTAAATGGTTACCAGCATGTTTCAAACATGATAGTATAAAAACCAAAAAGCGATGCGCTCTTCTGAATTCGATAATATATACACTACATTCCTTCAGAAAGGGCTATTTACAGCAATACATGACATTTTTCTCTTTTATAGGTATTATGATGTATCAACATATTTCTAGATATTACAATACAAAATACATGGGTAAATTGAAAATTAAAATCGGACGCTTTAATCGATTAAACAATGGTTTGAACCTCTCAATGTTTCAAATTTAAAAATTATTAAGTTTATTTTCCTTACTGAAATTTCTGGGATCAGATAAAATGTGGTCATGCAACAGCAATGGACACATTTTGTGAGAAACAATTTGCCCCGTCTGTTCATGCATCTGGTATATTGTTGGGGCTCTGAATCTAAAGCTATTGAGCCAAACAACAAATGGGGAGTGATTGTCTCATAAGTATTAAAGAATCAATAATCACGTGATCAGTATAATCTTAGCATACAGTTGCGAGGTTTAGTGACGTAATGTGACGTAAAGAAGAGTCAGGATTGAGAACACCAGGGACAATGACGTAGAGGGCGATGTGCATCCAGCGCCTCCATCAAGAGAAGTTCCTTTATCATAAAATGAGGATGAAAGAAGAAAAAAAAATGAGTGTTATTTACATTTCCGGTCAATTCTGGGTATTCTGTTTATCCAAATTCATGATTTTTTCAGAACCTTTTTAATTATATCAAAATCAAAATAAACAATCATATCAAGCTCGAAATAAGTGGACGCACTGCCAGATTATATGTTATTGATCCACAAATGTGTCCAACCTAATTGGTTCAATGCTAAAAAAAACGTTATGGCCATTCGAATGTCTCAATTCAATCGTCTTGATATGTTTGAGGAGAAAATTCGTTAGTATCTTAAAATCTAGTGTTCCCTTTGTTAATTTCCTATGCTATGTATATTGTACATGCACTAGGGAAAAAAGTGCTTTAAAAAAAACCTACGAATTTCTAGTTTAGATGAATGGATCTCTATTTAATTATTATCAGTTCCTCTCTTTTTTTATCTCAAAAACACTTCGGCACATTCCAACCCCCAACCACCCCCCCCNACACAATTTGCTCCAATATTTCTTGAAGTCAAACACTATCTTGGGTATACAGATATACAGATTTGTCTACAGCGTCAACAGATGAATGAACAAATTTGTTATAGATAATAATAATAATAATAATAATTGTGTTTACCCAGGGAACCATCAATATTATCAATGTTGTTCATCCTGTCAGAGATTCCTGCTACTATTACCCCAGTTATTGCCAGGTCCCCTTTTTCTTATTTTAATTGAGAGCTGATTTGATATATATTACGACACTACCATCGACGAACTTACTCTGTTGTCTGAGGAGCTGAGCCCTTGGAACTTCAGAAATTCTATAAAGGTTGACGGTGCCACTCACTCGGCTGGTAACCAACACCATAGGTGGGCGACCACGGCTGTTATCGGCGGGGACAAACCTATTTGAGAGAGAATAGTGATCGTATTTAAAGGTATACTTTAACAATGTTAAAACTGAGATGCATGGCCATACGTGTTATAAGTGTCTGTGATATGGTGTATTATATTGAAACCCTAAAAAATTGCGCTTCAAAATGATCATGAAGTGCCTCAAAAATGTAAACATCTTTGAGTTGCCGGTTTTACCATACTCATTTTCCCAATAGACTGTATTCTTATAAAAACCTTGACGAAAACGAAACATGAAATTTCGATTTCCAATCATAAATATCTTGATAATCGGACATAGGCGATCGGCTTGTAAAATTCGTGGGATTCCTGACTGACCTAAATGTTTATATTTATGATTGCAGAGTGGGTTAAATCCAGGATTTAGTTTCAGAATCTGAGGCAATGTTACCTAGTCACTTTAAACAGAGTATTCCCTTTGATTTTATCGAATAAATACCAAATACAAAAGTACAAAATACAATGAACCTGTTTACTATTATTGTAATTTGTAGATGTTTCTTTTAACAATACTTGATGACTGACGTAAGTATAAAATTTCAATCAAAATGTCCAACCTCCTTCGTAAATTTTGTTCTCCTCAATATTTGTCAAAAGCTTAAGTTGTGACTTCATTTTTCTTTTCTCTTTAGAAAACACTAAACTCATATTCCAAGCTTTCCTCTAATACAGGTCCGCATCTCTAACTCTAACCGCTGTCAGAAAGGAATGAATTCATTGGGTGCATGAGAGATTCCGGACTTTACAAGGGATGCTTTTTTTTTTACTGAAAGGAACTGCCGATAGGCCCTGGTGAATGATATCATGTAATTTCCTACAAAAAGGTCACAAGTCAAATTCTAATTACAACCCCATCCTCTAGCAGTAAACTCCCTTTGAAGTTTTAATATATTAATATAACAGAGAAAATTGATGAGGAATATCTTACTGAATTGAATCTGGGTCTAGATTGCCGATGCCGTGGTCACCGACCGGCTTTAGAACGTCAGCGCGGTAGATCTGGTTGTAGCTCTTCATGACATTGCCGCGGATATCTCCGTCCCTGTAGACGGATTCGAAGTTTGGCTGAGTGTAGTTACCTAAGAGAGGCACGGTGAATATGCCCAGGGCGTTCGCACCTTTGATGCCGACGATGATCACCTTGTGGGTCATGTTGTATTGACCAATTGCAAGCGACTGGCATTCGGGTCCCTGCAAAGAAAAATCCACAAGATTGTTAAACGTGAATGTATTTGCACCGGTAGCTTCTTATAAAGGCTCGGTTTAGATATTACGCGGTAAACCATGGCAAAAGAAATAACCGCTGCAATTTTCTTTAACGTCTAAATACATATGGGTGACGTTGTATTGGCCAATTGCAAGCGACTGGCATTCGGGTCCCATGCAAAGAAAAACATAGATTTGTTATACATGAATGCATCTGCACCGGTAGCTCCTTATAAGGCTCGGTTCAGATATCATGCGGTAGACCGCCACAAACATAACCGCTGCAATTGTTTTTAACGTGTTAATAAAAGGCACTGAACCGTACGCGACGAAGGTCTTATGCGTATTCACTGAGCTCTGTGCTATAAGATACAGAAATCTGAAGCGTATTACACTTGCTACATTTTTTTTATTACAGTGGTTTACCGCTTCACATTGGAACGAAGCTTAGGCTTCACACTTTATTACGTTTAAACAAAGCGATTACATATTTCACTGTTATACGGGCGCACTACAATGTTTCTGTCGACATTTATTTACATTTATTTTCCCCTTGTTTTTGTTTCTTGAGCCTTATCGGTTAAACAAATTATGAATGTTTGTTTATCTTAAGGAAAACTTTTCGAATGCCATGGCAAAGATATGACTCGAATATCCACAAGTTTACGAAACACGGAGAAGGCGAAAAACTAAAACATCAAGAAGACTGCTGGATACTTGTTCTTGAAAGTTTTTTCATCATTGTCCACCTATTCGACTTCGGAACACTTTACGATACACAGGTGGAAGTATTCTTTTCAAGAGGGCAAACAAAAGGTATACATGAACATTTCCATCACTTTGGCAGTATTGATTCTAAAATAAGTGGGACGTCTCCGTCTTCAAAAGATCTGTAGATATGTGTGGGTCAGTAATTTTGTGCTATCTACAAATTGGCTAGTTGAATTTGAATTTGACTATTGAAGAATTACCATGAAGGGAGACCATCTATCCCATCGTCTGTTGATGAGGTTACTAGGGATGACTACTTCCTCATTAACCTCTTGGTTTCCGAAGGGTGGATGGTTGAAAGCGTTGGGGTGTAAGTCTTGCACCCCCTTGGAGATTGAATCGCCACTGTCCCACACCAAGTCCAACCCCCAGGGGTTTATTTTGAACATCGAGATACCACGCCCACCGAAGAAGACTGGTCTGTCAATCATCTCTGAGCCTTGTTCCTGGAGACCATCGACTAAGCTGATACGTAGCTGACCTGTAAAACAGTCAAACTCAGTCATGAAAGGACCCAACCGATGGATTTTAAAACATATTTAATTGATGATAGTCTTCTAAATTGAAAAATCAAATCGCTATAAGATAATTGTGCATCTCAGTAATTTAACTATCCAACTATTGAACTCAACTTGACGGCTTCGTATTGTAGATGCAAACAACCTCAAATCGACTTCGGACAGATCTTATAACGAACTCATTCGAATTAATCATTCGTATAAATCAAAATGTAGGTGTAATAATTCAAACCCCCCCCCCCTCTACCATAGAAAAGGTAAGAACGTCAACAAAAAAAACTTCCTTTTAACCTTTTAATACTTTAAAGTCTGTGAGGAAAAAGAGAAAATATCTTACCGAGTTGGGCTGGATCATTCATCGCTCTTCTTACTTCGGGGGCTACACTTTCTGAAAGCAAATAATCTAAAAAAAAGGGAAAATTATTTCAATGTTTAAAATGGCTGTAAGATGATTTCACACACAGTTTGCATCAAAGATGAGATTAATGATTTCACTATCGTGTGAGGGCAATTTTTAATGTGCCTTACTGACGCTAGTAATAGACGAATCTAAATTTGCGGCGTTACTTGAACTTTATTAAATCCCTTTGCTCCACTTTGGAGCGACATAATTTTTTTTTTGTTGTTTTATTTCAACTTTTTTTAAAGAATATTTTTTTTTGTAAGGGTTAGGGTTAGGGTTAGTTTCATAGTGGTTAGGCTTAGGGTGTATACACCAGGGGTATTTCATTTCCAGGTAGGCCTGAAAAATGTTTAAAATTATGCTGCGGGTCTCTGAGTCTTACACATTCGTACCAATGGCCCTATTAGTGACCGTTGGTTGGTTTTAGATAACATTCTAACTTAATAAAGTAGCACAAATATTTATTTTTCGTGAATGAGGTTATTGCCATAGACATTAAAATCATACGTAGAAGTTAAGTGGTTGTATTTATTTATTTATTATAGTTGTATTTCAACAGGGTGGTCTCATTTAGGCCAGGGGTATTTAATTGCAAAAGAAGTACAACCCGTATAATGATGAAAATAGTTATGAAGGACAAATCTTGAACGATTGAAGCGAGCGAGCAAAACATTTAGACTTAGTGATTTCGTTTTATATATGGATTAAAACTGATAAAAGGGAACCAAGCCTCTATTTTTGGATTTATTTAATATTAGTTGCATCAAATCGTCTCACAAGATTGTGTGCCATGTGCTGCTATAAACCAGGGGGTAACGCCCTATGGTCAGGTTTAGGGTTTTTGTGTATGTTTTATACGGTTATTCCAAGCAGAAATGCCTCATTTTCAATTAATATAAAGTAACATTAAAAGTATTAAACCCATACCTCCAGCTAGTTCTGCCGCCTCTTCCATTTCCATGTATTCAGTTTCCACCTCGCAACTTTGACATACGTAATTCAATGGGGCGCCCTCATTGGCTGTGATTAGGAACACCTCACCTTTAATATCCATCATTTCAACGGCATCTGCTTGAAGTAAGCTTTCGATCGGATAACGATTAAACTTGATCCCTCGCCTTGGTTCATTTTGTCCTTTACAGAAAAAAAGCAAAAACATCAATATTCAATTAAGCTTTTTATCAAGTTTTGTTGCATGCGATTGACATATACCAAATGATGAAGGATATTCGAATGGACGATCAATAGTACACTTATATATGTCGAAAGCTAAATGGTGTTGAAAATAAACGTGACACTTTTGAATGACTATTTAACACATTTAAGTTTGAACATCATAACTGTTAAGCGCTACGAACACTGATGGGGTAAAAAGTATATATTACTTATTCAAAAAAGAAAATCATAACAGTTTTTCGAATTGTTGATCAATCCAGTATATAAAAAAACTGATTCAGAACACATTAGTCTACAAGAACACTGAGCACTGATCTGTCTTTCTCACCACCTTCCACTGCCCGTGGCATTAATATTAACGATAATTGATATTTGCTTTACAAAATGATTCAAACGTTTTGTGAAATCGAAGCCTTATATTAAAAGTTGTTCACCCTAAAATGTACATATTGCATGTGGAAAGCACGGGCCAAGAACAAAATAAAACATCCATGAAATATTAATATCAATAATTCCTTGGTCCCGCCCCTCCAAAAATGCAGAGAGGGCCGGGGCACTAAAACCCTTTCTCTACGTATAACAATATTTAAAAAATAATAGAAATAGTAATGATAAAAATGAAAATAATTATGATAATGATAACAATAATAAACGTTATAATTAAAAATATTAATAATAATGATAATAATAACATGACTACTAATAATTATTATAATAATAGTGATGATGATGATAACAATTAAAACAGTAACAGTCACTACAACGACAATAACAATCATAATAGTAACCACAATAAGAAAGTAATACATCTACGATGTCTACTTCCGCATGACCAGATTTACAGTGATGTTGTTACCCCTGCCATCAGATTCAGGCTTGCAATTTGTAGCCCAAAAGGGTTTGATATTATTTTTTGGCTCAGTTTGCCTCCCCTCCCCTCCCCTCTCCTCTTAGTAGATACCTCCAAACACCTGAGTGGGGATTAGGGATGAATATGAAGGCATACAATTGAACCTATGAACATTTCAGTTAGGTATTAAGAATTGAGAACAAGAATGGCAATGATACGCGATGGCTCAGTCGTTGAGCAGCGGTCTCGTGACCTGCAGGGCATGGGTTCAAAACCAAGTCGAGGCGCTAGTACCCTTTGGTAAAGCATTAATCCTCATTACCAATGCCCTCGGAGAGGACTTGAAGGGCAAGTACGCTCCAAAAATAACTTACTTTCAATAAAAGCAGAAAAATCAGACAAACCAATCAAAAGCGTTTGAGCCAAATCAGATAACTAATAAGAAAGTTATGAATTTTTGAGAAAAAAAAAGTATGTAAAACTATGGAACAACGAGAATCACAACACAATTTGCCGAGATGGTTATCAGTTTGTGATGTCATGTCCTCACAACTTCTCAATGGCTTTATATAGTTTAATCTCATTAATTTCTCTTTTTATCCCCCAAAACTTGATTTCCCCATGCCTTTGCCTAGGTCAATGATTTGTATCATATTGCCTGCATGACATTTCCCAAAAACTGTTATGAATTTTGAAGAATTTATACTATTTTCTGAATATTGTATTTCATAATTATTGATTTTTATATGAATAGTTTATCAAAATTCTAGTTTTTATGATTTAACTCGACATTAAATACTCTTTATTTGTGCATCCACACATGACAATATTACTAACAATCGAACTTGGATGCTGGTGTGAAGAAATAAGATTGTTAGGGTGAAAATAGAAAATAATCAGTGGTAGTCCGGCAGCCAAACCCAGATTATTGGCCGAACCTTGTTTTGGGGTCTATAGTTTTTTTTTCAATGGATTTTGATTGCCTAGACCTTCTATTTCAAGAATCCGATTGCTGACA
>BEXV01000853.1:76516-93957 GCA_003118195.1 Hemicentrotus pulcherrimus | reverse complement strand
TCCTTCTTCCCTTCTTTCTCCGCCTCATTCCCTATCCCCCTTTATTAAATCATTCAGTTCTGATATATCTTTTAGATTGATATTTTGTGTGTTCAAATAGTTTCAAATATCGTTTCTGATTTGATTCCTGAGTTCAGTCAATCATTACATTAAGGAAAATTACAAAGTGTAGATAAAAAAGGAACTTTCATCAGGAGAGGATACGCGACAGGATGCATTGCTTGGTTACGAGTGGGGCAGAGCGAATGAGGAAGAGGATGAAACGGTCAGAAGAGGGTGAATCAAAAAGGTCAGGATTTTAATGTACACACCAGGTTGAGAAGAGATGAAAATAATGCAAAATATCTTTCCTCCTTTCTCTCTCTCTCTCTCTCTCTCTCTTTCCTTCTTCCCTTCTCTCTCCGCCTCATTTCCTATCTCCCTTTATTAAATCATTCAGTTCCCATATTTCTTCTTGATTAATACTTGGTGTGTTCAAATAGTTCCAAATATCATTTCTGATTTGACAGGACGCTTTGCTTGCTTACGACTGGGGGAGAGCGGATGAGGAAGTGGATGAAACGGTCACAAGCACAAAAAGAGGGTGAATAAAAAGGTCAGGATTTCAATGTACACATCAGGTTGAGTTCTGATAAAGCTTACTAAGGAGAGATGCAAATGAACACAAAATATCTTGCAAGATAGGTATGTTCTTACATGCTTCATGTCTTACTAAGCAGTTTGTTTGCTGTGTCTAAAACTTTCAGAACATGAAAATCACCCCATCCCCCTCCCGTTTAGAGATGTGGTACATTGGTGAAAGCTCTTGGCTTCCCATACGAGAGGTTCTGGGTTCGATTCTCGGTCGATGGTTACATCTTTGGACAAGGAGTTTTGCCCACAGTGCCCCTCTCTGCTTAGTTGTTAATGGGCACATGGGAGTATTAGGGTAATAATGATTACAGAACTAAGAGGAATAGCATTATTAAGACGGATATGCTACCTTTGGCAAAGAAGACCTCATTATTTTCATTTATGTTTCTACGCACATGATAAAATTAAGAGAGAGAGAGAAAACGTTGCGATGACAAAATAACAAAAGTGGGTCAGTTGAAGAGGGTGGTCATTATATTTTACTTAAAACAACTGACAAATTCTTCCTGCTTTGATCCAGACCAGATGAAAATTGACGTGATTCTTGAATATTGATCATATATGGTCACAATTTACTGGCGAGCGGTAATTTGGTAATAAAGAGTTTCCTTTATCATACAATCATGAAATAGACGAGCAATGTCTTCTAAGAAGCAAAGATGATAGTACTCCTCTGTTAGGTTTATAAAATAATAATGATAATACTGATTATACCAAAAATATTAATAATAACAGTGATAATAATAAGACCAAAAAAAAAGGATTCACAATAGCTAATAAACTAACAACAACAATATCAAGAATCGTTAAAAAAAAAGTTATAATTATAAATAATGATAAAACTTGTAGTAATGATATAGAGAATAATGAAAATAATAATAATTGTAATAAAAATTACTGAAAAACGGTTAATAACAAAAGTAATTAATAATCATAATAATCATAATAATAATAATACTTATAATGCGCTAATGATAATAAGTATAATGGCGATGATGATGATAATGACACACTTTAAGAATTCTGGTTACTTCTTTTGCAGTGCAAAACAATCAAATTGTTTATCTGGAAATCAAAGGTTCCGATACGAAGGTTGTAGCGTTTAAAGTTACAAGAAAATAAAGGATAAGAGATATTTAGCAATGTTTGGTCTGACATTAACTCCGGTGACAATTAGTCTCAGGCTTTATTTCGTCAAAGACTTTGGGTCGGTGTCAGAGGTGCAATTTGGTTTTTAGGTTAATATGGTTAAGGTCATCGTTGAAGTAACGCCCAGGGCTCACTTTGGTAACAGGTATCATTATGGTGTTTTAGAAGTGTTTATCGTAGGACACCGTTCATTACTTACAGTCATGGTCAACAAATACAACGCATAAACTACGTTTTATTGAAAGCTTACTCAATCATCTTTATACACGATTTAAAATTTTAAATAGTTTTATAGATTGAAAAAACATCATTAAATAAAATCGGTTCTGTACAATCGGCTGAATTAATTTATCAATTGGGGATTATTTTAGCAAAAACGAATTAACGGAATGACCTGGGTTTCACGTGAAGCAGTTAAAGTCATAATTCAATAAGTAATCTGTCATATTATGTTGTTGATATGTCGAAACGCTGACAAATTTAGGAAATAGAATTCCCTGTCTGATAACCCGACGTGGGTGATATTTAAGTACCAGTCACTGTCGCTGGTTCGAAAGATACTCTTCAATTTCTTTTGGGCTATAGCACATGTTGTAAACTTACTTAGGGTGCGTATATAACTAATTTGCGAAGCCATCATCGTTTCGAAACAGAATTATGAAACATAGTTTTGAAGCACATTTTCACGACGCGCTGTGTATAAGCTCTGTTCGTGATTTTTTTAACTGTGTAATTAGCCGTGTTCCTTTTATTTAAAAAATATTTAAGAAAAGGCTACGGACACAATCATGCTTCATTTTTGTTTTCTCTCTCTCTCTGTCTCTCTCTCTCTCTTACGTCAAGTATTTTATGGTTGGAATGCTCCCCAGGGAGTGGAGTTTGTGCACACAGTGTGTGCAGGCAAGTATCAAATCCAATGACCGGGGTAATAGTATTTATGTAAAGCGCTTAGCGACATTTGTATTAAGCGCTATATAAAAGCGGAATATTATTATTATTACTACCCTCAGGCAAATGACATATTTGTACAGTGATTAAGTTTCCTAATGCCCTCGACGTTTTTCTCCCCTCTTTGAATATTATTTACTGTATTTAATTTTGTATTATATAAAGATACATATGAATTTAAATTGCAAAAACAAGAAAAATGAAAATCACAAAGACTATTTATTTGCTTTTCTTGATTAAAAACCTGATATTTGTTATTTATCTGTGTTGAAACAGTGGTAGAGCTGATGAGCTGGTCACCTAGTTTGCTAAGAAGGGTAGTACAGTAGTAGGTTGAATCTAATCCTGACTGTCAGGTGTTGAGACCCTAGCTAATCTCAGAAAGGAAGACCGATCCCAGCCCAACTCTTCCCCAGACACTATCCGCTGACGTCAGCCTAGGCTTGGCTTACTTTACCCTATCCCGTAGAGAAAGGAAGAGATAATTACTTTGTGGATATGACTAAGCTTTCTACAGTCAGCGGTCTATTTTCAGTCCAGATTTATATCAATATCAGCTCAGTTTTGTATAAACTTTTCCAGAATTTTATTGAACAAAATGAATTTGTGTTATTAATACTCTTTATATTGCAATGTCTAGTATGTTTTCTTGCATTATGTTTTTTTTGCGAATTACCTGTTATAAAAGCCTCCTAAATAAATCTTGCTCTATGTTATTAACCACGGAGAGTGCGCTGTATCATCAGAATACGATAGGTTATTATTTTATCAAAAAGATAGATTTGAGTCATTTACGTAGTATATTTCTATCGATAACAGATTAAGAAAATTAGATTTCAGTGCAAGGGCTGTGTATTATTTATACAAACCTATTTATCTTTGTATATGATATTTCTGTATCTATGTATATCAAGGTGTTGTTATGTATGTTTATATGTACGTTTGTAAGAATGTATGTGTGTTTATACGTATGTAAGGGTGTATATAGGCCTATATATGAATGATAATCCACAAGTGTTTCGTCAATTTGGAATAAATCATACCGTACTTAGAAACTATGGGCTTAGGATTGTGCATAACTGACTCATGTGTATATTATATCCCGACTGTCACATTCAGATCCTATCTTCAGTACTTTTCTGATAATAAATAAAGAACCCAGGGTCCCACAAACAAGCCTGTATGTACAAAACGAATAAATAACATGTATCTGTATAATCAACAATATCAAGTCGCTTATCATTATTACACGTGTCGTGGCTCTAAAATAACATATCATTATTAACTGCTTTGCCTAACTAATCATTATAATTTATCAAGGGAAAATTTCTATATTGAAAGTTGTTTTGACCATCAGGGAAGAGACAAGTTCTTATTTGTGATAGTTCTAAAAGATTTGCACTACATTTCTCTCTGTAAATATGGTCAAACACGTGTGTTGAACCGTGTTATGATGGTTTAATTCTTTGACCTGGTGCGTGACCTATTACCAGTTAGTCTCATGATCAGGCTTAATCTATGTTTTAAATTGCATTTCAGAAATACTCGAGGTTGAACTAAACTCGCGAGTATTGTTTACGTCATCAGTCACATGGGGGCGGGGGTTGTATTACTCACAAGGACAGTCAGTGACAACCATCTAACCTGTACTGCTTCTTAATATGTGGGAAACATTTTGGTGCTCTCTTACTTCTAAACTTTGTATGGCAATAAGAGGGAATGACATTATTTCAGTAAGGCCTACATTGTTAACGCAGTATGCTCTTTACAAAATCAGCCTGATGATCTCATTTTTATAGTGATGTATAATTTTCAAATCTTATTTCGAGCCCTGTATATTTCTTTTTATGAAACCCATTCCAGCCTATGTTCATTTTTTTTTCAAACAAATCCCATCATGATGTTTAACAAGTTTATATATTTCTTGCAATCCTTTTGATACCCCCTCACTATCTTACGGTCGTGTATTTGTTTTGGGGGTCTTCCTTAAAATGTAAGCTTTTTATAATCAAATTCTATGTATTTGGATTTGCCTTACAGTCATTGGAATACACAAATTGACTAGAATATCGGTATTGCATGTCGCGAATGTTATTCGTATTCCAGTGCCTAATCCGTGTATGTCTCTCCATTAGTAAAGGGATTCGACGAAACTCCAGTTTATATAACGTGTTGACACGGGGGTTGACTGAGGGATTGATAATGCTGAATATTAAAACAAGGATATTACTGCTTTCACAAGTCGGGCAAGTATTTCACAATCAAATTTATATACAGTCAGTAACTCTTGACCTAGTCAAAACGCTTGACCTAGCCGTGTTGATCCATTCGAAATATTAAGCACGAATAAAATGAATATTCGGAGCTATATTTCTTTCCCCTCTCTTTGCTACTTTTAAGAACTCATACGCAACATAAGAAGTCAATCTTATAGACATTATGTTCATGTTGTTATTATGCAATTTATTATTTTTGTTGATCCAAAATTTACAAAATATTGCACTTTATAATAAATTTCAAACAATACGACTTGTAAATATTGGCTTTGTTAAATGTAAGGTACATCATTTGTGTTGATACGACTGTATCGAAATAAACTAACATATCAACATATCCGACACTTTCCACATCGTTCAACATTTCAGTTTACCAATCGCATTTTCTGAATATATAAAGGTAAAGAAAATCCGGAATAAGCAAATTTATATCAAATACCTTTCATCGTCACCACTGTTCATACAATTGTACATAAGAACAAAATACCATTGCACGTTTCCACATAAGACATAAATAAGAATGTTGATTTTTAAAAACTCTTGGTTACAATAATTGTGTGTTATATCAATATATTACAATGACCTTACATAGTAACATCAAAAATCTTCACCAAAAAGATAATACTAAATTGCCTAAAGAAAATCGCTTTAAAAAAAAGTATTTTATAGGGTGCCTTGCTTATATGCTAGAAGAAAAATATTTATTGCCAAAGGATCTGGCCATATAAGAATTACATTTTCATCTTTAAAGAGAATCATATTATGCAATTCAAGTTCTATGTTTTTCCTGTGTTTAGAGATTTGTTTATGATCCTGCCTGAGAACTAAAACGCAAGACAAGTTGTTTGAAATTAATTAAAAATGGACGATTCAAATATATTTTTGTAGCGTTATTTCGACCTTCCATGATAACTAAAGTTAAATTTGATATCAAGAAGTCAAATTGATCAGATTAGATTACATCCATATACAAACAAAAAGAAAAGGGGGAATCTTGCGTAATCTCATTATTCATCAAATTGAAGTCTGCCACCAAATGAAACAAGAACGTTTTCAAAAGAGCTGCATTAGAAATTATATTATGAATAAAATTACATTTTCATGAAGATTGCAAACATCCCAGACAGAAATGCGAAGAAGATGCTGAACGCTGATGACGTCACAGATATGGCACTACTTCCTTCTATGTTGGTTCCTACGGAAGAGCATAATTGTAGAATAGTGAATTATTTCTACATGTCAAATCTGAATTTATATGCACACGATTAAATTTAAAGGAGGTGAAAATAACCTTGACTTTTTTTCATTTTGTATCGGATTTTAATGCATTTGTCTGAATACAATCAAAGATTTTTTGAATGTTTAAAATACTTTTCAAAGCCAGTGCATTTATTCTGTATGATTACTTGCTTCTTTAGTTGATTTTTGTTGTATGCGTCTGGTCCATCAGTTTCACGAGACCATGACAAAATCAAGTATCTAAATTACCATAATATCCGCAATTAAATGTAGTAAGCACCAAGAAAATGAGAGATTCTCATAACAATACCATTTAGAGCAAGTCGAGAGATCATTATTTTCAAAAAGTGTATACATGTATAATCTACGTGACTTCCTGTTACACTTATGATTTATTTTCAGTCTACTGAATAATCGGGAAAATTTTGATTTGGACCAGAAGCAGGCGGGCAAAGGTGTTTTGGAGTAGACGCAGGTGGGACAAAAATGTTTTTAAAAAAGAATGTGGTGGGTGCCAAGACATAGGGGTGTCAGTATATAAATATATCAATCTGTCCGAACATGTGGGGTGGTGTTAGACTTACCAAGGGTCTTGAGTAACATCCAGTAAGGAACATCGATGACCTCATACATAGAGACTGTGCCACTCACTCGACCGGTCACAAGGAGGTAAGGCTTGTTAGTTCGAGTCTTTTCGGGAGGGATGAATCTAAATTAAATTTTTAAAGGAAAAAAAAGAAGATATTTGTTAGTGTTATTTGAGAATCGTTCTATAAATCAATAATCAATATTAGGCACCCTTTAAATCACTTTCGACTATTCGTATGAGCAGAAAGGGTTGATATAAAATCAATATTGCGTATACTGCGTATATTATTAAGCAAGCATACCCCCCACCCCCCTCCCCCTCCCATCCTTGCCGCATGTTATGGGGAATCTATTGATATGATGCACCGACAAAGATTGAGAATGACCTTTAGAGTAATTGATATATTGTGATGTGATGTCATGGGATGGTGATTCATCATAGGAAGTCAGGATTTAATATACCTATGTGTCTCTTTTATCATTTGTAGTGCTAAAGAATGCCGCTAATTATCATATCAGTTAAAGATTTTAAGTTATTATCAATTCTTTCACGAAGACAAATTCATAATTCAATTAATGAATTGGAAATTTAAAAAGTCGTTTTATCCTTATGTAGTTAACAATACATACTAAAATCCAAAAGTGATTTTCTGTTAAACATTTTGGAATATGTTAGCCATTTCAATGTTTACAAAGGCTGAGAAGTGTTCCTCCGAACGTAATTCTCCATTAGTACAAGGATCGCCTATCCGCAAAGTCTAATTCTATACATGTGTGACATCCAGACGGGAAGAGTGCAAAATTTATGGGAAATCATTTGTTTAAACTAGCTATGAAGTCATTCGACAACACAAAAGTCAAATAAGCAAAACACAGGGTGGTTTTGTAATAAAAATCCAGACCTAGCCTAGAGACCGTTTTGTCATTATTTTGATCACCATAGCGACCGTCTATTAACCATGACGAGTTAGTATGACATCATAGGCGACGCCCTAATTGTATTATCCTCTCCGTGACCTTTCTGAGTGAGAGCCTCTTTGTACGGGACTAAAACTGTAGCTTAGGTCAAGAACATGGTCATAGTAGTTGCCAAAACTGTCTCTAAATGCGGAACGGTCTTCCTTCATTTCTCCTATGAGTAATTGAGTCATTTGAAGGATAGCAAAAATAATATGCGGTGTAATACCATAATCTGTAAGTATTTTGGGGGGTCTATAATCGATTTACATTACCATAGTTACAAGCGCACAATTGTGAGCATAACAAATCCAAAATCCCGTTGTTGATGATTAAAATGATCATTACTATTTATGAAACTGTCGTAACAAATTATGATACTGTATACAAATTGTATTCGCAGTTATATCCTTTGAAAAGGTAAATATTGCGACCATACAGAATTCTTATGATACAGAGACTGAACCACATTTCTACTTTAAAATATTGATACATATATATCGAGAGATATAGATATATCATACATCATAACCACCCTCGACACACAACAATGGTTTGAAAACTTTTTGACATATAGTTGGCGCTAAATGGCGCGAAACAGCTACATCCATATTCCCTCCCCCTATTAAAAAAAAGGGATAACTTTTGATATGTTAGTAAACTTATTCGTTCCATTTTTTTACATTTTTACTTCTGCCCATATACAAATACTTTTGAAGACTTTGTCAGAAAACTAGGATAAGTGTAAAGACTCAATTTGATTAGCTCGCACCCTAAGCGAATCAACATAAAATGAAGTACTCTGTTAGGTATTCACTTTGACAAACAATCAGGGGATCGTGAAAAGAAGAGAAATATGTTGATACCTCGCTGATCAAATATTTTCAAATTGCATTATAACATTCTCTTACTAGCAGTCTGATGAATAAATCTCTTTTTGTTCATTTTTCATTTACAAAGTTTAATACCCGTTAACAAACAAATTGAACTCACGAAAGCGATTCTGGGGAAAGGTCGCCGGTTTTTCGGTTTTTGTAGAGGTCGTTATAGCTGGCATCAATATGTCCGTCCTTGAAGAGTGATTCATAAACAGGTGTGCTGTTGCCAGGGGCAACGGAGAAGATGGCGAGAGCACTTACTCCATCAATACCAACGAAGATAAGTTTTCTTCCCTGGACATCACCAACAGCTAGAGACTCACACTCAGGGCCCTACGAGAAATAAAACAAAAAACTTACTCAATATTATTATGTTTATTTGTATGTTTTTATTTCTACGCAACTTTTTTGCCTGACATATGACAAAAATGGGTAGATTTAGCAATCGCCTTTGAACACAGAGGTCATAATCGTTGAAGTCCGTTACATAGCTTGGAGGGTGTGCTCATTTTGTTTTACTACCCTACTTTCTTGAAATCGTGTAATTTCTCTTTTTATATACACATATTGTATTACATTTTCAATATTTTGGGGACCAGTTAACCTAATTTCATTTGGCCTCTCTGTGATGTCTTGTGTGTTTCTGTGACTGCCAAAATGCTGATATGTGAAAAATAATTGATTGCAATTGAATATTCTGTATTTTCACTACTAATTGTGTCCTGCTATATTAGTAACGTAATGATTATGTTCTATCATTTTGTTCACAACAGGGTTCCCTTGTCATGGAGATGGTCTGAATGGTCTGAATGGGACTACCATGCTTCTAAAAGAAGAACAAAATAGTAACAAATTATTTGTATCTTGCTTCAATGTTGTATCCCCTTGAGTTTTTTTACGATGTGTCATTCTACCAATTGTAATGTTATCATGCATCATATTTATGTTATAAAAGATCATGGAATACTGTTTAGAAGGATAAGAAACTAAAATTTTGAATCAAAATTTGGTACGCAGCCCGCAAAACAGACTAATAGGCATCATATCCCAGTCAAAAGCAACGAGACTGATACCAGACCGACGATAGAGGGGGTCAGTTACAGTTATGGCAGTGTGACTAAGGTATGAGACTATCGTGCGATCATCGTACGTACCCTATCGTGCGATCGCGAGTCCTTGGTCATGAACGGTTTAACTCGCTGGGGAGGACGAGAGAATGCGGCTCCGTTGAAGATCTTGGGAAAGAATTTTGCGATCTCCGTCTCGATGACATCACCGCTGTCCCAAGCAAGGGTCATGTTCATGGTGATAGGGTCAACCTTATAGGCTGAGATACCACGCCCACCGAACATGAACACCTCGTTGAACAATTCTGGCTCAGCAGGATTGTTACCGTCGACCATACTGAAGAGAGTAGCGCCTGTATAGAGTGGGAAATAGATAATTCATTTACGGATCCAGAGTCATGAACGACTTACATTAATATTCACACTGTATATAATGGGTAAAATAAAGATAAGTGAAGCAAATCTTATATCAAAGTGCAACATTAGGTCTTAAAGTTATCGAATGGAAATAGAAGAAAAACAATTACTCATCAAAGTTTGGGCCAATAGTTATTTAGAATTCCACATTCATTTTGGTAAGATGGGATAAAAACAAAATTAGGTAACGATGAACTACTAGCGCAATATATATTGTGCTATTTGTAGTACAAAACCGCCCATAATAAATGACTTGCAGACAATCTTAAGGTATCTCAACTCTTGTGGTGAGATCGTTAGACAATGCAAAACGTTAATCACACTTGATCCTCAAAAATGTGTTTGAATTGAATATATGGTAGCGCATTAACGCTTGGATCACTGTATATTGAGTAATTAATGAGGCCAGGATATTTTCTAAAGATATATTTTGCCTAGATGTCATATTCAAAATGCGGGCTAATACACACATGTTGTGATCCAGATCAATTTGCCATTTTCTTTAAAGCCTATCTGCACTAGTTTGGCCACGCTTCCTGCGTGGTCATTGACACATGGTTATCTCATCAAAATAATCAGCTCTCAATAAACATACGAAAAAGGGGTCCATGGGGGAACAACGGGTACCACTTAGGCATTGTTTGGTGTATAGAGGGCGCAAGTAGCTACAGGTAGTGCAGTCCTGCTGAATAGTCTGGTCGTTCCTTTTTTTGTTTTAACTGAAGAAAATACTGCTTTTGAAGACAATCATGTCACATCTTAGACTTCAATACAAACTTACCTAATTGTGTCTCTTCGGCCATGGCTTGTCCCAGTGGACTGTCTATCACAGGTTGGGGAAGTAGCTCTAGGAGGAAAAAATGAAGAAAATGTCTAATGTCGTTTCTAGTATATTCAGTTAACATATCTCGTCGATATTAACATCGAAATAATAAGTCATGCTTTTCTTTGCATTTTCAGACTTTATTGATTAGCATTGATGTCCTCTTCGATGTTATATACTGATTATTTATTTACATCCGATGCACACTTACCTGCGACTTATCTACTTACACTTTTTCAACTGATACTTCAAATTTGAATTAGTCCTGTTTATACCATTAAATAAGAGCAAAACAAGTGATGTAGTATATCTTATGTAGTTATGTTTCTTTAAAATATCTTGTTATTATTCTTATCATTATTCCTTGAACTGAAACTGAGCAAGATAATATATAGCCGTCAACTTTGAAAAAGAAGTTTACTCTAAAGTAAACTTTGAAGAGTCCTCACCTTCTACGATGAATTCTTCACCAATCTCAACTTCTTCGAACTCTCCTGGTCCATTGGGGCAAACTTCGACGGAACACCGAGCCATCATAGGTTTAGCGCCCTCATTTGCCGTTACCACATAAAGATCTCCCATAGCGTCGTAGTATGTTTCGATTGCATCTGGCATGGGGAAGCTGTTTAGCTGGTCGTATTGCTGGAACATAATGCCTGCAGCAGACAGAAACGAGTAGGGAAAAAAAATTTCATTAAAAAAAGAACCTGAATGAAAAAGTTATACAATTAAGAAGGTTACTCAAAAGGTAACAGACTTAGGCCTATGGGTCTGTCCTGGAAATTTCGAAATCACTGATGTTCGGGCAAACTTCTTCTCACATTGAGGTTGTGGGATGACATATTCGTTATTTTCGATAATTTGTGTTCAGTTTATTTCATAAAAAAATTAATAAATTATTATATTAAATTGTTATGATAAACAAATGTCACTATTTCTTTCGTCACTAGTTTCGCTCGCTCAATCAAAACAATTGGAAAGTTTGAAATTGTAGTAATTGAACGGGGACCCGACATTTGCTTTTTCGACATTTGCTCTTTGCTTTATTTTCTTCAAAGACGTAGGTTAAGGGTTAAGATTGCCATCGGGTTTTAGGTTGAGTTTAGGTTCAGGTTTAGGGTTAGGGTTAGGGCATGATTAAGTACAGTGTTGGGTCCGACCGGTGTTGAAGTTAAGACTTCGGCTGGTGTAAGCAATTGTTGCAGAAACTAGTGTCGTACAACCCTAGACCCCCACCCCTGGGCTTCATAAAAAGTCTGTAATGGGCAGTCTTGGCCAAGTTACATATCAATGGAGCTTTATATCTTGCCAATGGAAACATTATGCGACAGATTTTCTATATTTCAGAGAGTCAAGGACCACAACCCACCCAGATACAGTCAAACCTGCTTTAGTGACCACCTGTCTACAACAAGCACACTTTTTTTCCCCTTGAAAATGGTTTTTCATTGTACTAAATGAACTTGTCTACCAAGACCACCTTGTGTGTTTCTCTTGGGCGGTCGAAATAGTCAGGTTTAACTGTACCACCGCCGTGGCTCCACCGATTTGAAGTGGTAGAAATGATTTCTTTACCTCTATCCGCACTGCTTGCATCGATCTTGAGTCCTTTCCAGTTCTTCACACCCATCGGTAGAATATCAATCACGGTGTTGTTGTTCAAATCGACGACTGCGATGGCATTATTTTCCTACGAATAATAAAGGGTTTGTAGAAAATTAATCATCATTTCACGACATAATTACAAAATCATCCAATTCTAAAAATCAAATCTATAGGAGGCGTTGTCATCTCTTTCTCCAATTCTCATTTTGGTCTCTCATTCATTTTTTTTATTTGCTCGTGGTTAAGAGTAAGAATCTAGATTTTACTCTTCATAACAATTTGGTAATCAGTATTAGATACATCCACAAGTTAAAGCCACATTTGTAACTTCCAAGATGTGAATTATAAGCCCGCGATATCACTGGCATGTTTATAAGCTCCTATAGCTTGTCCGAAGTTTGCCTTATATTGCAATAAAAGAAGATATCGTTTCACAAAGTAATTCCATTTTCAAGTACGGCTGAATGATATGACTATGAACATTTTTAAAGAAATAAGACACATTATTACCTATTGTGATACTTTATCAAGTAACTTCAAGGAACGTCATATCTAATTAAGATTCTAATACCAACTCAAAACAGAAATACTTTTATTGACTAATCTTTGTTCGAAATGCATTGAAATGAATGAATTTTTCAACCGTCTAAAGAACTTTTGCTTAGATTCAAATCATTCAAAGAAGAGATCCAAGATTTTTCAAATTAGGATGCGTAAAATTACAATTTCTACGATCTTTATATTTGTTCCTAAAATTTTCTCTCAGATATCTTAAGCCGGAAAATGTTGTGGAGATTGTGTAGCATTATCAATGAGCTTGCTCAGATTGCTAAATATAGGGTTTGTCATCTCCATAATCTTTGGGGATAATTGACTAAAAATCTCAATTTTCAAGCAAAGTATTACTAAAAGATAGAAGTTCTATATCATGGAGCGATCGTGAGTTAACAGTTTACAAATCTATGATTGCTAATTTTCAAAAAATGTCGCTAATTTCTGTTTCGAGGATCCTTCCTCCTTAAATCTTGAAATTCTTGTTCTTGTTCTTTTTTTGTTCTTTTTTTTTTTTCTTCTCTTTTACTTATTTTCCTTTTTGGTCGTCGGCTAAAATATTTTTCATGACCCTGCATTTTCAATATCATTTGAGTTCCTTCAAAACATTCGAGCCACAAGCCACTGCATGTCTATTCCTACCTGTAAGCTGATGTAAGCAATCTGTTCTTGGCCATCCAATGTGATGTGTCGAGGTTCAAGTCCTCGTGAGAAGGTGTGTGGACCAGGATCGCCCAGCTGACCTGTGTAAGGCTGACGAACGTGGAGTGCTTTCAATCGCTTGACCCTGTTTTCAAAAAGAGTACAAATATATTAAAGGCAGGGTATTTTACCGACATCGCCACCATTGATGTCATGTATGTCAGCGCTTAGAAACATTGTTTGAAGCGCTTTGTAAATGTAGAAACATTGTATTAAGCGCTTTGTAAATGTAGAAACATTGTAGAAACATTGTATTAAGCGCATTAGAAACACTGTATTAAGCGCATTATAAATGTAATGTATTATTATTATATTATTATGTAATGTATTATTATCATCATTATTATGTGTTATCAAATGCGCCATCTTTCGGCGAAGGTTTACTTAGAGCGACTTCTGGTTCCCGTAACCAGTACCCACTCATCATTACGCGCGCGTGATCATTTGGAGATGCATTGTGTGACATGGTTGTCGACACATTGGCAGATAGCAGTGTATACGTAAATCTGAAGTGTGTCAGTTAGAATACCCTGCCTCTAAAAATAGTAGTTTGAAGAAAGGGGAATGTATCTATATAATAACCAGATCAGCATTACTTTAAATTCATCAAAATTATTTGCACGGAAACATGGATCATATTGGTCTTTTGTGAATTGAGTTTGTTTAAGAGGCTCAAACATGATTGTGGAGCGAGGTTTGTAGAACTTTGTAACTGCAAGGAAAGTGTGCTATATCAAAACCTTTTCGAATTGTTTATTATTCTGTAAAATTTGGTTGAATCAGATGTTGATGACAGTAATGATGATGATGATGATAATGATAATGATTATGGTGATGATGATGATGATAATGGTGATGATGATGATGATGATGATAATGATGATGATGATGGTTATGATGATGGAGGGATACCATGACCACCAGATGTAATTTTCTTTATGTTTGTTATATTTTCTCTTGTGTTTTTCTTGCTCCCTCAAACTAAAGTAAAAAATGGAGATGGTGGTGATGCTGATGGCGGTGCTGATAGTGATGGTGATGCTAATGCTGATGATGATGATGATGATGATGATGGTGATAATGATGATGGTGATGTTGATGATGATGATGATGATGAGGCCTGCTATAACTGACTTACTCGGCTGGTGCGTTGAATTTGTGGAAGTTGATCTGATTGACAACGTAGCTCATAGTTGATGTTCCATTGCATATTGTACCAGGTAATGGTGTAGTCGGAATCATGGGATACTGAGGGTTATTTCCGCCGCCTTGTCCTCCTCCCTGGCCCCATCCTGGAGGAGAGAAAAAAAAACATGCTGAGTGATTATTTTATTCTTTTATCTCATTTCCATACATTTTGTTTTCTTTCCAAAGGTTTGGTAACATAACCAAACAATCAACATGATAATATTTTGACGGCGATATTATTTGATTAAGGTAACAAAGATGGAAATTTGCCATTTTTAAATTATATTTATAATCATACGCAAAAATATCGAGGCGAAAGTTGTAGTATTATCAGATATCAAAGATATTTAATCCCTTATATAGCTACCAAAGAAAACTGAAATGTATTTCAACCCGTTAAGGTAAACAGAACAATCAGTAAACGTATTGAAAATATATATATCATTGAATTACTATATCATCTTTTATAAATTTTGTATGAAATAAGTAGACTTAAAAGCTAAACAAATTAATCAAACGTTTGATGAACCGTCATACCTAGAGATAGCACAATGAAGAATGGAGAGGAGAGAGAAATAGGGCGTGACAGTGTTATAAGCCTAGTTTAAATATAAACTAGAAGGTACTTCAGTCAGGATACTTATACAAGTATAGTTCCATATTTATCTCCTGAGTAAGGAGTGGTAACTGCAGATGAATGTCTTATAAAGGAGAATTAATGCTTTTGCTGTGGCTTGAACAAGAAACAGTTTTCACATGTAATAAGCACACGTACCACCTTGGCCGCCTTGTCCGCCTTGTCCGCCTTGTCCGCCTTGACCGCCTTGACCGGGGTAATAACCTTGTCCACCCTGTCCGCCTTGTCCGGGGTAGCCACCTTGACCGCCCTGTCCACCCTGACCGCCCTGACCGCCTTGTCCGGGGAAGCGGCCTTGTCCGCCCTGTCCGCCCTGTCCGCCTTGTCCTGGGAAGCGGCCTTGTCCACCTTGACCACCTTGACCACCTGCTCCTGTATTAGGGTTCCACGTAGTACCAGGGAAACCAGCCATCGGTGTGGTCATCATTGGACCACCAGCACCAAACGTGGTGTTCACGATCTGCTGACTGGGCCCATTAGAAACTGAACCTATGATGTAAACGGAGACAAAAATATATATTTAAAAGCTGATTAGTCATTATTGTGAGGACCCTAGATGTTTATTGTTTATGACAAAAAAAACGGAAAGTTGAGTGTACTAATTGTTTTAAAACACTTTGAAAATTAAATGACTTTTTTCTTGGTCGTCTGCAGTAACTGTTGTTGTCGAAATTCTTTACATGAAGGAGGTTGACATGTTTTGACCTGGAGGTCAACCACAGTTTGCATTGTCGTTGGTTATTAGCTGGACTGAGTCGTAATGTGTCGTAAGCTTGCCGTGGCCTGAGGTTGACTAGGTGGAAGTAATTATTGTAGCTTGTCGTAAGCATCGTCGTCGGATGGTTCTGTCGCGGCCGGTCTTTCGGCATACATGTTCTTCTCTGACCATTACAGTCGTCAGCAGTCGCTTTAGAGATCACCTCGGTTGTCATTGTGGAACACGTCCACTGAAGAGAAGGAGCTGGAGGCGTCATTTGACTGCGTCAATAGATACTTTTAGATTTGCGTGGACTGATACGTATGACGTCCATTCAAGGCAGTGCATTAAAAGGACGTCGATCATAGCAATCCACGTTGTCGTTCGGCAAATCTAAAAGTCCCTAATGACTGGCGCATCTTTGACGCGCCAAAAAGACGCGCTATGGAAGTGTGACATCGCAAACGTATGATAGTGAAATGAACAATGTTGTGATGTTGTACTGGCGTATGAGGTATCTGCATTCTTGGGCTTGATCACAATGCCGCCTCGTGTGCAACAGACGCAAGCCCCGTTACATTACGTTATATCTTGCGCTAAATGAAACCTAGTGCAATTATTGCATGCGCCAATAATTCAAATCAGTGTTATTGTTCATTTTACATTCACCTTGTGTAAGATGTCACGATGTCCAATGGCCCGTCAGAAACCATGAAAGCCTCTGACGCAGTACTAAGTCAGCAAATGAGGTCAATTGTGCAAATAGTACTTACCTGCTAGTCGAACCGTAGTGATGGTACCTTCAGGGTTGACATATTTTTTAGTATAGTTGTTCTCTCCCATTACGCCTTCGTTGGCGACGATGATGAGGCTGCAACCTTGGGCGAAGCGGACGGCGATAGGCTGAGAACCAACTGGATATTTAACAAAAACAAAAACAATGTGTTTTCGTTATTAAATGATTTATATTTATACACAAACAAAAAGATATAATAGATAAGTTAAGAAGATCAAATTTCTCTCTTTCTCACTCTTTCTCTTTTTCTTTGTCTGTCTTTCGTTCTCATTTTTGTCTTACTCTATCT
>BEXV01000853.1:62479-76456 GCA_003118195.1 Hemicentrotus pulcherrimus | reverse complement strand
TGATCGCAGATGATCCAGCTAATTTGCGTCTTCATCAGCCCGCAGTTGCAATTAGAGGGATATTTGGTCGAGATATTCATCCCAAGATATCTTGGGCAAGTCTGTAAAATATCCCGCTATTTGTCTAGTGCGTCGTTATCAGCCCGAAGATTCGCACTAGGCGCGAACGCTGAGCGATATATCTCGAGCTGATGAGAACGCGATTTGTAACTTCGGGCTTATTTCCCAATTCAGAAATAGCGGGCTATTTGGCAATCTCGAGCTGATCACGACATATCTTCCTCTCTTTCTCTCTTTCTCTCTCTTCTTGTCGGTCTATCTATACACATTCTGTCATTATACAACGGGGATTGTTCCCATGGGTTAAGGGAGATTCCTTCGGTCGGATGTCAGTTATTATTCGTTAACCCACAAGATCATTCCCCAATGACATCATCAACCATGTGACTCCACTCAAAACCATGTGACTCTTCTTTCTATGTCTCAACAGTGCCATGGAAATTGGTTGAGAAAGATTAAGGAATAGTTGAATAGTGCATGAGTAAAATAAAATTAAATGCAAATTCAGCAAAGTTCAAGTTAAAGATTACTGGGTTTGATGTGTTAAGAGAGAAAGTGGTATCTTTGGAACTCTTTCTTTTTTAACGTAACGATCGAAAATGAAATCTACTCTACTCTTTTCTATTCAATTCCGTTCTTTTCTATTTATTTGTTACATTCTACTATATTCTATTCTATTATATTATATTCTATTTTGTTCTATTCTCTTCTATTCAATTCGGATTGTGGATCACAGACTACAGGGTTCGAATCCCTTATCGGGGCTGCGTTGCTAAATCATTGATCGTAATCAAAGTCACCTATCTCCTAAAGACAATGAGATAATACGCAAGAATTAAATATCAATAAATCTATCATAATTCTGCTTTCTACCTTCGACAGAGCATAGTTCTTTCATCATCATGGTGGCTGGATTGTATTTCTCGTAGATCTTCAGTGTTCCTGCATCAGTGAAGTGAGGCTTCCCTGGCTGAAGGAACGCAACCAAATCGCCACATTCTGCGATGTCTGCAACTGGGCCCTCTGTAGCGATCTGTTTGACTACCTTGGGCATAACGACGTCGGAAAAGTCGACAATCTGGACAAACTGACCACCTGAAATGAAAGGAAAAATACATATTTATGATTGTTTGACTGCATGTCATTGCCTTATAACATTTTTCTCATTTTGCTCTCATTGCATTTTGTTTTGATCAAAGATTGTACATAAATAATAATTATAATAATAACAATAATCTGAATAATGATAATAACGATTATAATGATAATAATAATTATAATTATAATAATAATGAGAATAATACCAACAACAAAAAATGAAAATGATTAATGAGCAATTCATAAGTGTTCATAAGCTTCAACCTGAGGGGCTTGCAATTATTATTATCCCATCAATTACCAGGTACCCATTAACGCTTGGGTGGAGAGCGACAATGTGGATTAATGTCTTGTCAAAGGACGTTAGTGCCGGGTTTTGGATTTGAACCCCCAACCCTTTCTAGATTAAAGTCAAGTGAATGGACCACTATATCACGACACCTCCACTTATGATAATGAAAAAAAATTGTATATTTAACGTTTTTGTTTGGAAATATCTTATAGGATCAACAAATCGATTTATACAATATTATCACTTATGAAACCTTTTGATTCCCAATAGAAATTGCATCAGGTCCATGTCTAAATTTGTCTCGATCTGAAATTCACGATTGTAGTGTCGCTAAAAAAATATATTTTTTTTAAATTCGGATTGCAACACATTGAATAAGAAAACCAAAAGAACCCCAGAAAGAAAAAATATGCACAATATATTAACTCTCCTTACACAGAAAGACGATGACTTGTTTTATCTCATTTTCCAGTATTATTTTTGTAATATAATGAATCGCAGATTTCACTCTCTTTCATTGTTCACGTACATAACGTATCGGAAATAATAGTGTCACCTTTAGTCTTTACAATCATGTAGGTTTATATCTATAGATAAGGTATCTTCATAAAAACAATAAAATGTGGGGTCGGGCTTAAATCGTTAGTGATATAAAGTTGTATACATGTGTTCGATGGACGCCAGAAAGGAAAAAATATCCATATGTGAACATCTATATGTGAACTCTCCTTAACAAAGAAAGACAAAGACAATATCTAATTGTCCAGTATTATTATTTAAATATATTGAAATGCTGATATCACCCTTTTTTCATTCTTCACTTACATAACATATCGAAATTACTAGTGCTACTTTTAGCCTATATAATCATGCAGGTTTATAGATAAAGGTAAGGTACCTTTATCAGTAAAGCGAGATCAGACTTATAACGTTAGTGTTATTAAGTTGTATGCATGTGTTCGGTGCACTACTCGATGTGTCACCATCCCTTGACTTTCTTAGACGTATTTCCTGCTGAATGCTGGTCACGTGGTCTTTTTTCTTGGATGCGTCATAAAGATGTTTTCATAAAGATAGATGAGTGGATAAGACGTGATGGGAAGTAAGTAATTATTAATGCCTGTTAATCCACAAACAAAGACTAGGGCTTAATGACTTGCCGTTGAACCCCAGGAAATGGCGGCCATTTTTGTTGAAGTTTCCTAAACCTCGCGACGATGATTAATGGTACACGCCCTATTCTTCACAGAACCGCACGTATTCGACATCATTTCGTGAAATGTATGGAATGCAATCATAATCAATAATTTCTAAACCTTTGTTTTCTATTTAATACTTTATATTATCTAATTAAAGGCTTTATATAAAAATCACCATTGGATGAATTAGAATTGAGTGCAAGGTGTATAAAAGAATAACACGGTCTTCTAATTCAGAAAAAAGTTGTCTTCGTTGGATTAAAATAAAATGCGTATGCCTACTTGCTATTTTTGACTTTTTGCAGACATACAACATCATATTTCACGTTCCTTGCTACCCGTCATTAAGTGTTCGTTATGTTTTAAACCTAAGTGTTATAAAGATTTGATGACGAACATTTTAATCCGTTTGAAAACATGAAGTAATTATTACGGCTTTAGACTACTTATGAGTATCCAGTAGATTGCTTATCTATGGTTCTATATTAGAATACATTCTATATTCTTAACATCTCTATATTTTCGCAATAAGATACGCTGATGTGCGGAAGGAATAGAATTACATGTTTAATCCCTACGACTGCAGCAGATCTCTCAATGAATGATGATAAGAAGACTGGATTACAGATTGCGTTGCAAATTGTATGTAGAATAAAGCTGATTTCATCATATCCTATTCATATCAACTTCGTTTATATTTAGAATAAAATTGCAGTTTTTGAAGTATCACTAAGTCATGATTAATTAGGCTAATTATCTCTGTCTGGCTGCACCCTTGCGAGGAGTCAAGTGAATTCGTATTTTGAAATAAAGATGCAGCGGATGTACGCCCCCCCCCCCTCCCGCTGAATTTTGAATATACCAACTTTCTTGCGTAGTCACTTCATACTAAGCATCGAAGCGCCCGGATTTTTATTCATAATATTCATGGCACTTTTATATCGTATCATGTTTTGTTTTTAAATAACGAAATAGCATTATAACATAATAAAACTGTCTTTGTGTACTCGCTTGGACCCAATTTTTATGAACTGAAAAATTAATATTTGGGCAAGAGAGAGAGAGAGGGGGGTCGAAAATGTGCCTGTGCATCTATGGCTGCTAGAATAGGAAACCCCCGATTCGCTCCCCCACCATGCAAATAAAATTAATAAGTTTATTACAATAATGTGTTTATCCTGGGACTGTTTTCCAATCATTATATCAAAATTATATCCCTCGATTTATCTTCGCTGACGCATATCCGTTACTTGTTATTTATCCCATCCAAATTATTACGGTATCACCTCCTAGTTTATATAACCCGATGCAATTTTTGGTATAAACCCTATGCTATTGAATCGCAAACAATGAATGATTTTTTTTTAAAACAGTGAATAGATATGAAATATAAAAGAATGAGTGATAACAAAAAATTGAAAACGGGTAAAAAGTGATTGGTTAAAGCTTGGGGGTGATAAGTGGCCATACATCTTGCCAAATCCGAAATGGGATACTTTGGGGCTTAGGTGTAAAAGAAATTCTGACTATTTGGTTAAAAGTGATATCATACATAATTATTCTCATGTTGAGATTTTTTAATCCAGATTTGCTAGGAGTCAGGTGCCTTACAACATGTTCTCACTACTCTTTGTAATCCATTACAACGACACCGTCAACAAACTGTTTTTATTCTAAAATGTAATCAGTTGACAGAACTATGGGTATAGCCTATAGACCGTTCTATCTTTTGTTCACCTACTTGACGACGTCGAAAAACAAGAAAGAATGAATCATTCTCATCGGGTCTATCTTAAGAAAGACAGGAAATGACTTACATCATTCTACAATGTTCTGGGACTTGTTGGCAGACCCCCTCCCCTCCCTTCACTCCACGGGAACTGAAATAAACCAACATGCTTTGTCATCCCTTTTAGGTAACAAGGCTATTTCACAACAGAGTTTTTAACAATTTTCTGTTCACAATCTGAGCTTAATCGATTTCATCAGCTGAAATTCAAAGATACATATTTATTCTGTCCGAAAATGTATAAAAACCGGTATTAATAGCTCATGAGATATTTAGTATAGTTATAGAGAAAGATACTTTTAAAGAGTAGGCTAACTGAGTTTCTTTTTATATAAAGGCTTATTGTAGACTCATCAGGTTCAATACATTCAAACGGGAAAAAAATTATCAGAGCAAGCTTACTCCGATTCAAATTCTTAATATAGAGAAGATATTGGAGTACTAGGTGAGAGTTTTGAAAATGGAATTTAATGATAAAAGACACCTAGGCTAAAAACGAACGAGATATATTTGATGATAATTCATCTCAACTTTCCTTAAATGTCCATGTGATTATGGGATTACCAACACAAAGGGTCGTGGTAAAATGATCTCACCTTTAAGTTCAACCCCGCCTTTCCCCTTATTGCCTGCTTTACTAAATTCGAGAGAAAAAAATCAAGGAGAAAGGGAAATGAGAACCATTTCCTAAGTAGTCTAGGTATGAGTGACCGGGCGGTCTGAAGGGGTCTCAAAAATGTTTTCTTTCCTTTCTATTTTGACGCAAAAGAATATCTATTTTTCACACATTATTCAGTTCTTACTCTATTAACAAAGTATCTCTCCGGTCCCAGGAACGCTGTTTGTTTTATTGTTTTCTTTGTATGTTTGTCCGTTTGGTTGGTTGTTGTTTTCTTCTTTTTATTTGTTATCTGTATTTCCAAAGTATCGCGGTGGGGCAAATTCACTTTAAACTTTGGCGAGTAAGTAAAGGTCTTAACTTCACAAAAAAGCTTTCTCTACCTCACTTTCAAATATTGAAGTAATTTCTGGTGAATAAAATTGCGAGCGATATAGGCCTTGATGGCTTGGCGGTATAGCAGTGATCTCGTAACCGGGAGGTCTCGGATGCGAAACAAAGTCGACGTAATAGTGCACCTTGGCAAGGCATTAATCCACATAACCAAGTCTCTCGGAAAGGAATTAAAGCCATCGGTCCACAAGTTATTTACTTACCAGCATACGCATACTTTCTAAGCAGTCAGGTACAACATACGTCAAAACAAAATACATTAATCGTTTAAAATACACACCGTATCAAGAAAAAGAGTTTTTATTCTTACCTCCCACATATGCCAATTGTTTGTCCATGTCATAAGCTGACTTGAAAGCCACGCCGTTGTTAAGGGCATACATGCCGCCGGTCGCTCCTCTTCCTCTTCCACCACCTCCTCTACCTCCCGCTCCACCGCCCGCTCCACCACCCCCTCCGGCACCACCTGCCCCACCTCCTCCTCCGACTGGTAACTTATCAGAAGGTAGGTAAAGTCTGGAGACGAGTTTCAGTGAAATCGTTGCCTCTGTTGAGCCAAGGGCCAAACAGAGGACCAAAAGTGGTACTCCGAATTGCATTTTGTCAAACTAGAGACCGTAAAAATAAATTTTCCCAAATATTCTGGGAATCGAAAAAGTACTCCCAAAGAGCTATGGAACTCAGCTCTTCTTGTGTTGTCCAAAGGTACTCTTTCCACCAGAATGATCGTTGCTCTGCAGCTACCGGCAGAGATTTCGTTGCGTGCGCTTCAAGCAAAAACTTTTTAACTTCTGGTAAAAGACAGAAGAACGGATCCTCTTTAATAGGTCTAGCCTTGCCTCGCACAGAGTCGGTGCCTTGTTCACAACAGCCGAATGTGGAGGTGAGAGTAACTGGTCTTCCGGGTAATGAATAGAAGAAAATGGATGTATGTATAAACAGGAACTCGCAAAGCAGAGCTTGAAGGGGGTAAAGAGTAGTCGTGAAATACAGACCAAAGTTATGAGACCATCTAAGACGAGATATATTATAAAGGGACACCTCCATTTGAGTCCTTGAAAGATAATCGATCTTTATTGAGAAATATGTAGATATTAGGAAACCTTACTCTTATCATACAATATTAACATTTAGAGGTCTCCTATAACCTGAAGGATTTTTTTTTGGGGGGGGGTGGGTAGATTTGTTTGATATTTTAAACGGACTTTCTGTTTCTGCCTGGTTGTCGGCAACTTTTTACGGACTAGCAAAAAACCCTTTTTTAATCATTACTTACATTAGTTGTTAGAAATAAAGGTGATTTTAAATAGTATAATAATAATAGTAATAAATATTGGGCTCTTGTATAGCACTCATATATGTCAGACTTCACACTCCTGGCGCTCCTGGCGCTCCTGGCGCTCCCGATAATTACCCTGGCCATAGCACGGCTATCATTACGTCGCTCTAGCATTTCAAGGAATTAATTCCTGCCAGCTGCTTATTTACATCACCTGGGTTGAGTGTGGCAAATGTAGATTAATGTCTTGCCAAAGGACATTAGTGCCGCGGCGGGACTCGAAGCACGGACGTTGTGATCGACAGTCCGTGATATATCCACTCGACCACGACACCTCTACATGGATCGACTCCTTAACAAATACTCTCTTGACTAGAGACACTCAATTGGTGTTGCAGTAGGTTTAACAATGAAAACAACATTTATACGACGGTGACTTTTAGTACAAGGAGGTCTCCTTTTTAGTATTAATTTTCAAATCAGAGGCGTAGCCAAAAGATTAGGGGCGCACGCATTCTATAAATAACGGGTACTCCACGCCTTCTTTTCCTGTCACATACGAAGAGAAAGTCTGCGATGTTCACAGAAAGTAAATAAGGGGGGGGGGAATGAATTACTGTATGTTGCAACCGTGGAACAGAGTCCAATGTTCAGGGGGTCAATTGAACATTAATAGATCGATCGATTAATGGATTGATTGATTGATTGATTGATTGTTTGGTTGATTTTATTCATGCAAAATGAACAAAGCAAAATATGACGAAAAATTAAGACAAAGTAAAGTAAAAACAGACTTCTAAAACTATCATTACCGTAGTGTATTGTTTTGTGTGTAATTACTAGTATAATCCTGTACATTGGTTTATACTGGTTATATCTTATTTTATAATATTGTGTTCCAGGTGTTGGTGGTGTTACTGTCTCACTGTCAAACGAATGGACAGAAATGAGAAAGGTGTTCGTAAGATAATACTGGGTTCTATTCAAGCTAATTATGGAAATGTTAATGTAAACTTGCGATTATAGTTTATTTCACTGAAAGTTTGAATGTTGAAATAAGCCTTGAATTGATTAAATGAATCCCAAATTGTGTGTTTGATTCTCCTTTTGCCATTGTATAATGGTTATCTGTATACTAAATTAATTTTCAATATTAGTAGTTTGTGATCGATTCTTCTTTTGTATGCCGTTGTATATTGAGGATAATCCAAATTGTAAAAGCTGATTTAATGATTTTAATTTGATTTGAATTGGTATAATTTGTATTCTTTATCGTAGGACAGTTTACGATTGATGTAAACCTATGAATTAACCTTTACCGCCACTCTCATCCCGCCCAACAACGATGACAAATGTTATGTTGCAATGCTATAGTTCTAGTGACCAGTTAGATCTTGATGTGTGGGCGTTCATGTTGGGTGTGACGGGGGGTTCATTTCCTGAATATAGAATTACAATAATGATGGGAGAAAACATGTGGTTTTCCATTAAAATAAATGCAACTCTCTCTCTCTCTCTCTCTCTCTCTTTTCCTCTTTCTCTCTCTATCTCTTCTTTCCTTCTTTCTCTCTTCTTTCCTTCTTTCTCTCTTCTTTCCTTCTTTCTCTCTCCCACTCTTCCCTCTTTCTCTTTTCTCTTTCCCTCTTCCCCTCTCTCTTTTCTCTCTTTCTTTTCTCTTTCTCTCTTTCTTTACATCTCCTAAAGTCTTTCTCTTTCTTTCATCTCATCGGAAACATGAAAATTGACCTGTATAAGGCTGAATAACGGTCATCCCATCAGTAGATCGGCAGCCCAAGAGACCGACAGCTCAAAGAGGTCCACGGGACCGTCAAAACAAAGATGCTTACAAAGTGATGTTGCGCTCCATACATTAAAATAACGAGTGCTATTTTTATACAAAATGTACTGTTGCCCAAAAGGTTGGAATATATAATTATGTTGTCTTACCTCTTTTCATTAAGTTCATAGTGATAATATGGTTTAAACCTGATAGATAAATTGTATATCTTATCAGGACGTTATACGTAAATGTCAATGGCTTCTTAGATTGATCTATACAATTGTGAGCAGATATGAACTTTATCGAAATATAAGCCATATTGTCACAATAATTTTGATTAAAAGACTGAATTAAATAAAAAATAAAAACGTATTTGATCTTAATGTGCAATAGTGTGCTTTCTATTGTCCTGATTACAGGAAAGAAATTAATGAATCAATTAACCAATGAGAGTGTTTGCACACTCTTTTCCCGTTACCACCGGTCACCCATCTATTTTAATAATTTCATGGACAAAAATTAATTTCAACATACAATTAATTGCAAGATACTAATAACCACACTATCATAAAGACATGGGGTCTGGTGTATTTTTCTTTGTATATTAAAGAGTCTGTAAAATGCAAGACTACGTGAGAAGAGAAGCGACGGTTGAAGACTAGAGAGCAATAGGACTCAGGATATGCAGTATAATCCTAAGCAGGATGGTAATTAAAAGCTTTTTAATGACAGAATACTTGGCCCCTCCTGTGTGTTACCTTTACTGCGCATGCCCAAGTCTCATGACTCTGTGTCTTAGCTGTAGCCTTCCATTAAAGCGGGACTGCACTACTTGTAGCTACTTGCGCCCTCTATATAGCAAACAATTCCTGAGCGGTACCCGTTTGTCCCCATGATCCCCTTTTTCTTATTTTAATTTAGAGCTGATTCGATGAGATAACCACCTGTCAGTGACCACTCAGGGAGGCCTTATCTCTCCTGGCCAAACTACTGTAGTAAAGTAAAGTACTTCAATAATTTACTGACTTAATGCTTTTTCTTTTTGAAAATCTTTGAGTCAAATTAGTATTTTTGAGAACGCTAAAATTCATCTCTCTTTGTTTTCTTTGTTATCTACAAGACTATGGAAATAGCAAATGACAGACATCTCCTTTTGAGGAAAATCAAAACTGTTTTCGTGTTTAGTAATTTCTTTATTTCTATTCTTGCTATATTGCTATCTACAATAATGTTATCACCCCTTTCCCAGATACCGAAGAGTTTAGGAATACCCTTAAAAGTACATGTCAAAAACAAATTATGAGAACAAAGAATCTGAAAGAGTTGTATTTTAACATTATGATATAACTATTAAAGTCTGTATTATCGATTAATAACAAGGTCATGACGGCTGTGATTTGATAATATCATAAATTCAATTTCTTCACCGTGGCAAAATAATACACTATCATCTGTGTCATGACTGTACAAATCTATAAAATCCTTCTTTTAAACATCAAATGAATTCAATCCATGTAGTAATTCTTTTCTGGAAATAATTCATATGATTTCAGACAAGATTTATTAGACTGTTGAAAGGTGTGCTTTTGGGACTGGAATTGGATTTAGCCTGTAAAGTGAACTTATTTAGCCTGACTAGGAAGACTGGGTCAAACGCAATGTCAATAGTGGAACTGGGTTTTCCTGAGAGTTTCTTTTGGTATGACTAAAAAAGGCAAGAATGAAATATCGTGTGAGATTGAAAGATACACTAAAGCTTCTTTTTTCGACTTTCTCGTATTGCATGTATATCGCGGGAGAGAATAACAAAATCATATGCAAACTATTCAAAACTGCTCTCATATTTCACAAGAAAAATGCTAATTTTGTCCAGGCCTACACAATCAAGTGAGATAATCATTTAAATCGGTACTCTGACAAATGTATTATTTCGGTTTTAAATAAAGGCTTTCTTTAATCTGATCTTTGATAAGTATAATGTTTGTTGATGCTGCTGCTGCCGCTGCTTTTGTTGTTGATGACGTGTTTTAATATGATTGTTCCTGTTGTTATTGGCGTTGCTGTTGTTAGTGTTAGTGTAAATATTGTTGTTATTGTTTTTCGTATTACATATTCAGTCATATGCAGACATGCTAAAGAACAACCTTGTGGCTACTTCTATATCCTCTCATATAATAAAACAAAGAAATAAATAAAGAAGAAAAATAAGATGTTTTAGCAGCTGGTCAGCTCATGCTGTTATTGTACATTAATTGACGACAATTCATTAGTGACATAGGCTAAAATGACGTATATATATATATATATATATATATATATAGGAACGAAGGATTACGTAATAGATTGGATGACGGACAAAGACTTGGCTTACAAGGAAATCATCTATTATTATGACTTGACACCTTTGATCGAGGAAGTATCGTTATAAACGGTTAGCACAGGAACTTTGACCCCTCTTAAACTTGAGAGGACAGACGCCAATGATTAAACTTTTAGGGGAAATGCATGGTGAGCCATTGCCCTTCAAGCTGTGCTTCATGTATTGTTTGAATGCGTATACTGTCCATAATTATGTCATGTACGTTCGGCCTCCCCTTCTGGAGGATCCCCCCCCCCCTCCCCCTCCTCCTATATACTATTTATCAATATCTGGACCCGTCTTATAAAGAGTTGATATTAATCGCAACTTATTTGCGATTGATATCAATCCCCACTATGTACATAAGAGATAGGATATTGCAAACTTGCGATTGATCGGAGGACTTGCGACTGATTTGGATCAATCGCAACTCTTTTTGAGATAGGGCCCTGTATATGCAAGTTAATTTTCGAGTGTCTGAATAATCGAAATTAGTTTGAATTACTTGTATGGCTGTGCATCGTTAAGGGATTACCATGTATACTGAGATCGGAGCAAAATATATGTATTAATGCCACGGATATTACTGAAGGCTTGCAACTTCGGGAGCTGCTAATATGTCACATTCATCGCCACGCAATTATTTCTAATAAACAGATTCATGACGAGGCAATATGGACATAATCGGTGATAAAGACAGATTTTATCCCTATATGTGTCATTTTACCAGTATCATTCAGAAAATGTCTAGTATGAAAAATTCACATCATCGAATATATCATAGCCTCATTAAAGGAGATTTAGCACTTACGATTAGAAGAACTTACAGATTCATAAACTGGGGGTAAAACAATCTCCCATGCCACTAGATACCCCCCCCCCCCTAATAATAATACATCGGGTTGAATCTGGAGTTTGGAGAGTGCAGAATAATCCATATGATATCTTACTACCTATTCCAGACACGAATCAACGCAGTTAGATTGATAGAGGAAAGACATAAATTTTGCAAAGCAAAACTACAATAGACAAATTTGGTTAAGGATTGGATGGACAATTGTATTTATTATTTACATCTGTGTTCCCTTTTAATTTCAAAGACGCGTAGGCATCAAAATAGACTAGACATTTAGACTAATTCAGAAAATACACTTTTCCATAAGCCCTAAATTAATATTTCTACGCTTTTGCAAGTTCTTTCATCTGTATACTCTCTGACTTACTTCAAGTAGGGCAGTATATAGAGCGATACGTGATCTTTAAAAATAAAATGTTCTTAATTAACAGCAGGCCTCAACCCTGTCTTACCACACAAGTAAGTCCGAGAGAGACAGGGTATACTTTAAGAATTGGTCAACAACTGCACCCATCATAGCTATTATCTAGGAAATTGGTAATTAGAAGTTAGTACATATCACCCTCACGTGAGCAAGCTGTGGAGGACTTTAAGAGTTGAGCTTGGTTACAGGAAAAAATAGAGAAACAGAGAGGAAGTCTAGAGTCGAGAGAGATATACAAAGAAAAGAGAAAGAGTGCGTGTGAGATAAAGAGATAGAGCGAGTGGGAACGAGAGAGAGAGAAGGTGTGAGAGAGAGAGAGTGAGAGAAAGAGAGAGAGAGAAGGGGAGAGAGAGAGAGAGATTGAGAAAATGAAAGAGATAGACAAAAAGAGATAGGGGAAAGGAAGGAAAGAAGAAGGGAAGGGATGATAAAAAAGAAAGAGAAAGAGAGAGAGAGAGAGAGAAGCCTGAAAATCTTAAAGAGAAATGTATAAAACACCAGACATAAATAGTGAAAAATGTGTATTTGGAACAAAATCAAAGAATTATCTATAATACAGGGAAATTACTAAGAGTGACAGAAGGAGAATAGGTGTATAGAATGAAAAGAACAAATCAAGTAAATGTTTGTAAGAAAGATACAGGGAGAACGTTTAAGTGAAGAAATAAAGAGAAACGGAGTGAGGAAGAAGAGGGAAAGAAAATTTAGAGAAAGAGAAGGAAACATGAGAGTGAACAAAAATACAAAGAGAACGAAACTGAGGGAGAGGGACAACATATAGAGGAAAACAACATAAACGCAGAGCGTATAAATATATACATCAACAGTTAAAACTCCTAATTCTTATTTCATTGGAAACTGCATGTTACCACTTTGGCCAAATTGTCGGCTAGATTGAAATTAAGGGCGGGTCCGATTCGTAAGGTAGGCCAACCAGAGACAGCTGGGCTAACTAAGGACTATACTTGTAGGTAGGGCCAGTGCAGTGTCATCACTGAAGCATGCATGGGGTTATCTTTAGAGCATGTTTGTGTGGAAAATATAAGCCAAAAGGAGCAATTCCCAACGGCAATTTGCACCTATCCTCACGTTATTTTGAAATCCGAATGTTACATATGTGCGGCGATAACGAGGCGGTATTTAGGAGGAATTACGCTCGAGTCGCATGCTACTTAGCACTATGATTCATACCCGGCTCAGTGTTAGAGAGCTTATGCGTCACCAAGAAGGGGTCACACAGGGGGCTCAGATGGATGACGGGAGGGGGAGGGGGTGGGGTACACCACAATTTCTGTCAGCAAATTGATAATGGTTGTTGGCATTCTTTATCGTCATCGGTGAATATATTCAGGGAGTCTTAGGGAGAGATTCTTTGAGCCCCTTGTTATACGATATGAAATAGACAATCGATGCTGTGATACATGTCAATTAATATTCATAAAGATAATTATGTCCGACACAAGGTACTCTCTCTTCCTCCCTCCCCTTCTCTCTCCCTCTCTCTTTCACTCCCTCCACCTTCTATCTCTCTCTCCCTTTTTCCCTCCTTCAACTTCTCTCTCTTCCTCCCTCCACCTTCTCTCTCTCTCTCTCTCTTTCCCCCTTCTCTCTCTATTTTCTCCCCCCTCTCAGTCTATGTCTCTCTTTCTCCCCTTCTCTCTCTCTTTCTCCCCCCTCTCAGTCTCTGTCTCTCTTTCTACCCTTCTCTCTAGCTCTCTCTGTCTACCCCCCTCTCTCTCCCCCTTTTTCCCTCCTTCAACTTCTCTCTCTCTCTCTCTCTCTCTTCCTCCCTCCACCTCTCTCTCTCTCTCTGTATTTTTCTCCCCCCC
>BEXV01000853.1:50555-61341 GCA_003118195.1 Hemicentrotus pulcherrimus | reverse complement strand
AAAAAAAAAAAAAACAATGAACAATTATAAATACCCGGTAAAATAAGAGCTTTGAAACTTATTTGTTTTGTGAGCCGTGAGGGATTGTGAGTATCAGACCACATGACTTTTGTTGTGCCTGTCCACTCCTTTCAAATATTTCTTACTTTGAGGCAGTGTTTTGAGAAGGAAAAAAATTCAGTTCACAGCACACAGCAAATACTACTCAGTCATTTTCGTTTCAATTTCTAGGTGTACTAATCATCATATTGAATATAATGTCTCTAGATTCAATTCCAGTTTGTAAAATGGGATTCCTGTTAACGGATAATACAATAATCATGGTAGACTATTCTCATTTGGAAACAGAGAATAGACTTATTGTAGTTCACTTATTTTTCATTTATCTAGCGATAAAATGAAAACTCACAGAATAATGATGTTGATGTTACACAATGACAAAAATGTTATATCAAGGTAATGTTAGGAGTGTTTTCTTGACTGTTTATTGCTCAAAGAGGGCACCATCCAACAACATTGTTCAACATATCATATCGCCACACAGAAGCTAAGCTCAGTGCACGGCTGGCATAAGGTAGGTGTTAGAGGGAGACATTTTTAACATCTAGGATTCATGGGATATGATAGAGTTGGCTAGCATACATATTGATTATAGATTTCAGTGCTTCAAGTTTAAGAGTATATCAATAACATCCAATGAACAGCAACTATCAGCCATGTCCTCTAAGAGCATATTCTCAAACAGAGGGAAATAATCAAACCATCACAAATACCTGCATACTTTTCTTGGGGGGTTATCAAATTATGGCTATTCATACTTGTGTCACCAAGGGTATTAAAAAGCATGATAATCTAGTTCCATCTGCCAATGAGTCAGACATCTTTACTAGACGAGCTTGATAGCATGGCGGAACTTCTGGCCGGCGAAGATCGCTTTGTTTCCTAGCTCTTCCTCGATCCTGCAGGCATACAAGAATACAAGAATGCAATTAAGTAGACTGGGAACTACAGTCAAATCGGTCTTGGTGGCCACCTCTCTGGAGAGGCCACCTATCTACAGTGGTAACAATGTCTGTTTCCCATGGGTGGCCTTTGTAGACAGGTTTGACTGTGTATTTCATGAGACCATGATTGACACCAAAAACACTTGCTTGGCACAAAACCTCTTTATGAGAGATAAACAATGAGGTACTAAGATTGGACTCTTCAAGTAGAAATTTAGTTAATCCAACAGGGTACTCATGTAATACCTTGGTAAAGAGTGGCACATGAAGATTAATTTTTAATGTCTTGCCTAAAGACATTACTGCCGCGGGGAAACTCAAACCACAAAACATGCGACCCACATTCTGGTGACGTTTCCACCAGACCACAATACCTCTGCAATATCTTGAGACAGATATTAGCCTGAATATAATAACGTTGGACACCGGCATGAGATTGCAAACTTTGATGATCAGTCCCAATGTCAGATTAGGAGTAATGTTTCTCTTCCTTTACTCCAAAGGACTACCCTCACCACCAGAAATATAGAGGTGTAATGGTTTTGTGGATAGGTCCACCAGGGCCCTGTTTCTTAAAACTTATTATCAAGAACAAATGCTAAATTTCTATGCCAAAATTGCTCTTTTAATCAAATGCTACAATTTCAGTAATTGTAATTTTTTATTGATAACATGTTTTATGAAACAGGTCCCAGATTGTAGATTACAAGGTATAGGGTTTGAATCACAGCCGAACAACCCCAATGTCCTTTGGCAAGACATATTAACCTCTTGACTGCTAAATTCCCTCATTACTATAGGAGACATCCAAATCCCATAGGCAATCTGCATTTGCCATTATCCACCATGGTGTAAATAGGCACCTGATATTCTTGAGCGCGGGTTACTTTGGCCACTTATCAATGACAGGGGTAATGATGTCTAAGAGCCACAAGAGTCACAGCATGATGGGTACAAGCGCTATGTAAGAAGCCATCATCATAGGTAGTTACCTGAGGATCTGGTTGTATTTAGCAAGCCTCTCTGATCTGCATGGAGCTCCGGTCTTGATCTGTCCAGTGCACAGACCGACCACCAAGTCAGCAATAAATGTGTCTTCAGTCTCACCACTACGATGGCTTACCATCACACCCCATCCACTGCTCTGGGCCAGCTTACACCTAAAGATAACAAGCGATATTTCTCTAAAGATCAATACCTGAAGGTGATTTATGACAAGCATTTTCATAAATGGTAATCTTTTCTTCTTTTTTACTTTTTGGAATTAAATATTAGGCTCCTGATTGGTGTATACAGATAAGAAAAAGTAAAGGACATCTGTATGTAAATAGACATTTCGGAATAAACATCTCAACAACTTCATTCAAAACTCATATGACTCACTGACTCAGTGTGAGGGTGTGAGAGTGTGTGTGTGTGTGGAGGGGGAGGGAGCTACCCCTTTGGACCTCCCCTGGATGCCCATACTAGACTTTGTCTGAATCTTTGTAAGACAGGAAAACATTGACTTACGCCTCAATGGACTCTGTGACAGATCCAATCTGGTTGACCTTGAGAAGCAGACAGTTACAGGCCTTCACATCGACGGCCCGTTTGATACGCTTAGGGTTGGTTACAGTCAAATCATCACCGACGATCTGGATATCAGTAGAACCGCAGAACTTGGTCCAGGCTGCCCAGTCATCTTGGTCAAAGCAATCCTCAATCGACACAACTACAGATGGCAGCAGACAAGATTAAATCAATCAAAAAGGTTATCATGGAGCACTAACAAAAATAGTAAGCTTATTTTGAACAAGTGGAGTGTTCAACTTTCTATTGAGTAAACATGTTTGAAATGTATTTACAATTGTACTATTTCTGTATCATATTGCAGGTTACTATTGGAGCTGTTCCGAGCTGCTACATATGCCACGAGTCTACAACAGAGGGAAACTAGCTGGTCAAGTTATGTCAGAAGACCTGGACAACAATGAATCGCGCTCCAAGTCAGCGTAAGCTTTTGAAATCCGACAAGTACTTTGAAGCCATGCAAAAGATTATGGAATCCACTGTGCAAGACTGCAAATGTTTCTATCATATCATGTTTCTTTCACCGCCGTGAAACGATCAAAAGTTAGCCAGCAAGCTGATGAAGAAAAACAAGCTAAACGTCAATGCATCAAAACCAGACGCTGCAGCGTTATTCTCAAGTCAGGCCAACAAGGTTTGCTGAAAGGAACCAGCATATTCCGTGGCAAGGGTAAAAAAAAAGAACATCGACAAGAAGAACCAACAGGTCAACAGGTTAGATATTCAAACAACAAACGCATCAAGGGTCTCATTCGGAGCGGTGTTGATCTCATCGCAAAGGAGGCAGATCATAATTCTTGCCGTATTTAGATCCTCAAAGAAACTGAGGATTGATATCCCTCTGAAGATGGTTCGCATGTTTTATCTCACAAGAAGGCCTTTGCATCTTCAATTTCTCACATCCATGATGAAGTGATTGAGAAGAAACATACTGTGTCGTTGAGTAGTTTACTTGAAATGTACAAAAAGGAATTGATAGTTATCGCTGAGACAAATATTCCCTCCTACACTGGCCAAAATTTGATGGGAAAAATTAAAGATCATTTCAAAGACAACATCAAGATGGCTCTGGCAGACCAACAGAGAGGAAATCTACTGTTCATTCCTCTCTGAAGAAGAAGCAAGGGCCAGTCTAAAGAAAGATTCCATAAGATACAAAGAGGATAGCAAATTGAGATGGACTGCCCTTTATCTCAGGTCTGAATCAGTTAAGCGAAAGGTAAATGCCATGTCATCTGATGCAACATACAAAGTGACACAAGGTTCCAAAAGACCTTGGAAAAACAGAGTGCTTGATCTAGGATTGGCATCACTGACTCTTAGGATCCAAGATAGCCCTGCAGGTTTGAACAGATCAGGACACTGTATAAGTTGTAGTAAAACCAAAGGAATTGAGAGTGAATTTGCCTATTCCTTTGCAGATGACCAACATCTTGAAGCCGTTCAGCAGCGTTTCACCTGTTTCTGTTTTTCATACAATGATGCAAACAATCTAACATATGAAGAGCGCATGTCGATCTTGAACATGTCACCGTTGTATAACAGATTAATTTACTTGTCAGCCTCTTTTATAATAAAATGTTTGTTTTGTCTGTATGATATCCCTCAATATATAATACCGGTTCAAAGAAAAAGAAATCTAGACATATTGTTATTTGTACATGAATTTGCCAAATGCAATGCTTTGAAGTTCACTATTTTTCACAGCTTTGCCCATTTTTGGTAACACATCCCCCAGTATGACAGGGATCTTTGCTTAGAAATGAATGTAACCCTAATTCATAAGGCTCTTAGTGAGTTAACAAGATTGTTTTTGTTTTTCTTCTTACAACCTGGACAACACATGATTGTTTTATATTTATGATCTCATGATCTATTTTTTTTCATATTTAATTATATACATCTTATGTCATTTAAGTATATTGTGTTAAGGAAGTATTATACCATCAAATAATGTGGAGAGCCTCGTACAGAAACTCAGTTTCTTTTGGTAATTGTCAGGCATTAGTTGATGGCTTTTTCCTGTTATTGTATTTATTATTGTAATTTGTTTTCTTGTGTTTTTTGTTATTGTTATACTCCTTTATGTTCTTGGAAACGAAATATAAAAAAATGATGCTACAGATGGCATTGCCCTTCTATAGGGATTGTTATCATCAACCGATACCAATATGAACGTGATCGTGATCGGGAGTTGTAAAAATGGACAGTTGTCCAGTTGCCTAGGCACTGATGGATCACTATCTCCTGAGTCCCAGGATATCAGGGCATTGGAATTGGGATCCTAGGCACTGATGAATCACTATCTACTAAGTCTCAGGAAATCAGGGCATTAGAATTGGGATAAGGATCTACCCAAGCATCTAATGAAGATATAAGCATGGCGTCTCATTTGAAAGCAGCATCTTCTGGAAAATCAAGATTTGTATCTGAAATGAGTATCAGTATCAGTTGGCAGCAGACCAGATTGAAACAATCCAAAAGGTTATTATGGAGCACTGAACAGATACACACGAGCAGTGAGAAATTTTGCTCTGGAAAGGTCCAAAAGAGCTCTGTAAATACCGAGTAAAAGCTCTGAATAAAATCAAGACGCCAGGTGTATGGACATTTTGACCAGCTATTGACCGACCTGCATAAGGAGGATGCAAAGGGCTACAAAAACTACTTGAGAATTCCACCTGACCTGCTTGAAGAGATGGTTGAAAAGCTGACCCCTCATTTCAAGAAACATACCACGTTCATGAGAAAACCACTCGAAGTTGGACTCAAATTGGCTGCTACCCTCCGATTTTCAGCCACCAGAAATTCATATGCTAGCTTGCAATACAGCTTTCGAGTTGACGAGAGCACAATCTTGATGTTTGTATCGGAAGTATGCGCTGCAATAGTTGAGGTCTACAAGGGTGAGATGCTAAGTTGTCCAAAGACAGGAGATCAATGGAAGGTTGTTGCTCAAAAGTTCAGCAGCAGATGCAACTACCACAATTGCTCGGGAGCTGTTGATGGCAAGCACGTTGCCATTAAAAAGCTACCAAAATCAGGATCTTTGTTTTATATCTACAAAGGATTCCACAGCATTGTACTAATGACAGTTGCAGATGTAGGATATAAGTATGTAGATGTTGGAGCAGAAGGTAGGGCATCTGACAGAAGAACTTGGAAGCACTGCAATTTGCATGAGGCAGTAGATGAAGACAGAGCAGGTCTGCCTCAGCCAGAGACTCTTTCCCAACGATGACAAGCCCATCCAATACCACTTCGTTGGAGATGATGCCTTTGCTCTCAAACAGTGGCTGATGAAACCATTTTCCCATCGGTCCCAAGAGCAACCAAGAAGGGAGTTGATATGTAATATAGGCACGGCTAGCTGAGTGTCTAAAGAAAAGACACTTACCAGTGGCAGGGGGGTCAAGTTGGGCTCCTGCTTGAGTCCACAGTCTTGTCTTGGCGGCTGTATTCAACCCCTCCTTTTGCTTTTTGTCATATAGTTGTGGTTTCTCTTTGATGTAGTCAGCTACAATCTGCCTAGCCTCATCTGTCCAGTTGAAGACTGGGATATTCTTTGTTGACCCTCTATATCTCTTCTTGCCATTGCTTTGCGCCTTATAGGGAGTACACTGTGGTTTAGTGTGATCCTCGGCAACCTGCTGCTTAACAACTTCAGGCATTTCAGCCTCAGAAGAGAAGCTACTAGTATAATTGATGCCATGCTGGATTCCATGACGAAACGCGATTTGTGACAGCCTTTCTTGATCACGTATTGCGCATGCGTAGACCATGCACAAGTAATGTGAAAACTGTGCGGGAAGTATAAGCAGCCGATGCACGAAGTATACGCAGTGGTCGTGAACTGGTCGTAAACTAAAGTAAACATGCGTGCCACTCAGGCATTGGCACGCACCAGTCAGTATCGACACGGGTAGGATATGCATAGTTTGCGAAGTGTTCACGAAATTCATCCACCAAATCTGTTGTGCCAAAATTTTAACATTTTGAAATTTCTGCCACNTTATGCGTAAAGTTACAATTATGAAATTAATCTTACTGGGCATGGCAAGACAACATTCGAGTTGCCAGCTAGATCAGCAATGTGTCTATAGAGTGGGACCTTCTTATGGGCAGCTCCAGCCTTGCACACTGCAAGGGATACACCCAAGATGGCATTGGCTCCAAGCTTAGCTGAAAGGACAAACAGAATATTTTTAGATTAATTGGGGCAGTTTTTTTACTTTTACCAATACTCTCAAACCGCTTAAGTCATGACCGACCACTCAGAAATTACTTTTAGCTTTGTGGACAGCTTTCAGTCATGGTTGAGCTGAGGAATTTATGACGATGCTTTTTTTCTATTGTGGGTTAGTTCTTCTCAAGTTGGTTAAGGGTGTGCATCATAAGTAAGACCTACCTGTCGTAAAAGGGTTGCGTACTGTGTGGGTGAGGAGGAGGAGGAGGAGGAGGAGGAGGAGGAGGAGGAGGAGAAGAAGAAGAAGAGGAAGAAGAAGAAGGAGGAGGAGGAGGAGGAGGAGGAAAAGAAGAAGAAGAAAAAGCACTATACATTCAAAATTATAATGGCTATAAACACAGTTCTTACATGGTCATTAGGGTTGCTCTTTGGGTTCTTGAAATCCAGGTCATATTTGCCATCTCTGTGGAACTCTGAAGCAGCTACATCCATCCCAATCTGAATCTTACCAGAGTACCCAGCCTTCTCAATTGCTTCCATGATCAGGTTCAATGCTGCATATCATATAAGTAGAGAAAAGGAGTGTTGTCATTTGGTCCAATACCCATTAGTCCCATTCCCAATGCATAAACAAATACAAATCATTTACCATTAGGTCCAATGCAATTGATTCTGTCCCCAATGCATAGATAATGAACATTTATAAAAGGAAAATTGCTATTTGGTCCAATGCCAATTGTTCCATCCCAAAATGCATAAACAGATCATAAGGGAAGTGTAATTTTTAATGTTAATTCACTGAAAATAAATGAAACCATCCATACTAAATTGGAAAGAAATTTAAAACTGTATAACAAGCTACAAGGGCTATGGCCTGCCCAGACTACAGTAAACTTAATTCTCAATTGTGAACATAACAAATCATGGAAATAAAAGCAATTTCCAACATATTTTGATGGTTGTCTCTATATAATCCATTTCAAAACAATCCGTGTTCACACAGAGCATAATACATTCAAAGCATGAATAATGTTTAGGAAATTCCTCCATGTAATTCCCTCTGAAATGATGTCAATGACAGTAAAGGGAATTCTTTGTAAACAAACTTTACCTTCTTTGTTGTCCAAGATATTAGGAGCAAATCCACCCTCATCTCCTACATTGGTAGCTGAAAAAAAAAGACAATATATGTATTCATCTCTTGATTATGTAATAAGCAAACAAGAATGAAAATCACCAATAATTCTTTAGTAGGCAGACAAAGATTGTGGGTTTGAATGCAATTCGGATGAACGAAGCATGCCTTGTGTGTTAGCGTTCCCCTCCATTTCACAGACACAGGCTTTGTTACAGTGGAAAACACTCTGTCCCTCTGATAGTATGTTAAATGGAGACCTTAAAAGAAAACTGCTCTAAAAGAAAGTTGAAAGATCTGATAAATTGATAAGGACAGGGTGAGGTTAAGGATCGCATTAAAGCAGTTGAGTAAATCAAATCAAATCAATAAAAAATCTGGTATTTGACAACGAGTGCATTAGATTGTGTCAATTGACTTTCATCTTACCATCCTGCCCATACTTCTTCTTGATGACAGACTTGAGGTTCTGGTAGATCTCAGCTCCCATGCGCATCGCTTCCTTGAATGAGCTAGCTCCTATAAAGAGAAAACAGACAAAACCCCTTTTGTTAATTCAATACTCAAGCACATGCTCTTAAATGATGATAGACATGTTTAAAGATTATGTGCAGTTTCAGTAACAAATAGGAATATTGGAAAGAACCATTTTAAATACTGTTGTTCTCCTTGTATCAATGGATATTAATATCCAAACAAGATCGTTTGGTATTCTATCCATGATTTCCTGTGAATTGTAGTGGAAATATCTCCCAAGGAAAGCAAGATAATGGCTCTACACTCCCCCCCGCTAGAACCGTTCTACTCCGATGGCTTTGAGACATCAATCACAGCGCTTTGCTTGGAGACAGCAAATGTAGGCTGTAACATATATACACATACTGACAGTGCTTATAGGTTTAACAAGTTTAGTCCATTTTCTACCTCTAAGTTATTCAATTTTTTGCTGGAGGAAAAAAACTTTACATCAGCTTGTATTGCTAGTATCTTCCTCTATGTCATCTAAAATCAAAGAAATCTGATGAAAATATATTCAAGGGCTTAACAAAACTGTACATGAGCTTTATATCTCCGAACACTAATATTTATGTAATTTTGGGTGTGATTGACTGACTAGGATCCATGTAGATACCTGGAGGCCGTTTTCTTTGAAACCGTTAAGTCTAACTTCTCAGACATACCATTGAAATGTGTGTTATAGAATTAATGTGCGTTTCTACAGGATGTCCAAGAACTTAAGACTTATGACTGTTTCAAGAAACTGGTCCAAGCCTGTTTACTTACCTGTAGGAAGCAGCATGAATTCCTGCATAGCCAGCTTGTTACCAGCATGGCTACCTCCATTGATCACATTAAAAGCCTGTAGGATAGATGAACATATGATGGATGATGTAATACAATACTGCTTCCCAATATCATATTACAATTCATGCATTGGTATCTCATACATGTACATTTGTCTCCAAGGCAGTATCTTACAAAGATTTCCTATTAAAGGGAAAGTCCACCCTGTTATTGGATTGGTCTTAATAGAAGCAGAAAAATGAGAGGAACTGGCCAGTTAAAGTTTGATCAAATTCCAAATTTTTGAAGTTGCAATCAGTCAAACACTAATTGGCAACACTGTGACTTACACATGTATCTTGTAAGCTCTCCTTCCTTTTGCTATGTTTGTGTTTTTTTTAATCAGAAATTTCTTTTTTACCCTCCAGAACATTTTCAATCTTACACACCCCTTAATATAATTATTGCAAATACATTTCTACACAACCTCTGTTGGAAAAATTCTATTTAGTCATCAATAACAAAGACAATGAAAGATTATGAAATGTTATGTAAAGAGCAATCTGGTTCGCTGCTACTCAGATAAGTTTTTGTATCACTTATCTATCAAAAACCAACGTAACTAAAACATTCCTAACACATGTAACATATATATGAAATTTGTGAAGCGCACAAGGGTGTGGAAGTGTACACTTATGCGTAAAGTTACAATTATGAAATTAATCTTACTGGGCATGGCAAGACAACATTTGAGTTGCCAGCTAGATCAGCAATGTGTCTATAGAGTGGGACCTTCTTATGGGCAGCTCCAGCCTTGCACACTGCAAGGGATACACCCAAGATGGCATTGGCTCCAAGCTTAGCTGAAAGGACAAACAGAATATTTTTAGATTAATTGGGGCAGTTTTTTTACTTTTACCAATACTCTCAAACTGCTTAAGTCATGACCGACCACTCAGAAATTACTTTTAGCTTTGTGGACAGCTTTCAGTCATGGTTTAGCTGAGGAATTTATGACGATGCTTTTTGTCCATTGTGGGTTAGTTCTTTTCAAGTTAGTAAAGGGTGTGCATCATAAGTAAGACCTACCTGTCGTAAAAGGGTTGCGTACTGTGTGGGTGATTGATAACATATGCTTTCAAGTGAATACCCAAATGGTGCTAATATTCTCTATTTAAACCTAAGATGACATGGTTTTAAAGTTGTGTATACATTGATAATTGGCAAGCTTCAAGTCACTGGATAACACTATACAACTTCTTTCAAGTTTAATCAGACAATTGCAATTTGTATCATAAAATTGACATAACATTACTTACTTTTATTATCAGTTCCATCAAGCTCCAGCATCAATTTGTCAATGTCACCCTGTTTTGTTACATCCAAATTCTGAAAAAGAAGAAAAAAGAATCCATCAAGCATAATTGAATTCATTGTATAACATGATAATGGTTGCACAGAAAATAGATTCAATCATTTTCAAAATTTGTTATCTTAATTTTCATTCATTTGCATTGTTTTCTTTCTAATCCTAACTTGCAAACTTCTTAATCATAATACTTATTTTTAATTTGTTATCCATATATGATGACATGACATAATCTA
>BEXV01000853.1:34004-46238 GCA_003118195.1 Hemicentrotus pulcherrimus | reverse complement strand
GATAACGGTCAAACGGGACGGACGTACGGACGGACATACGGACGGACAACCCGAAAACATGATGCCTCCGGCACCACCTTCGGTGGCGGAGGCATAAAAATGGGGGTATTTTATTAGAAGAAAAAAATGGACGATCCTTATTTTTCTTTAATGACGCGATTTGTCCGCATTTGCAGAGATATCCTTTTTTTCGGACCAGAGCCCCTACTGATCAAGAAGTTTTTCTTCAATCATTTTTAATTTCCTTTTTAGTAATTTTTGTCTTATTTAGAATGTTCTGCAAGTTTTAACTAATCCTGCCCAGAATCTGTAGAATAACACTTAGGTCTAGAGGTCTATTGTATCATAACCTAATTGTCACACAATGCATGCATGCTCACAAATGTAATACCTCTGCTCTGAGCTGACTGTGCACGCTCAAAGCTCATGCCCCCGACCCCACGTCCCCACGGATGATTGCGACAAATGCACCGCGTAGCTGGAGTGCGGACCTTATACGACCCTGGATAATCAGCCGATCAGCTCAACGAGTCGGCTGCTCGAGCAATTCTTGCACGTACACACATCGTGAAAGACATTTTTGCAAAATCAATACCGCACAGTTGATAACAGCATCGTAAATTTTAAAATGTGTTACTTTATGAAATCATCAATAACAGCTCAACATCACACTTCTCTTAAAAGTACTTACAATTGCAAATTCCCGTGTAAAATAGAATTTTAAGTGCTCTCGGTCACAGCTCTGTCGATGTCCGGTGGTGATTAAATGGGCAACACATTATGTAAACTTATTCAAAAGGTCAAAGGTGATGACTGTATTTTCCTGCATCAATGAGTTATCTGCACTAATTCATTTTTTTTAGGAAACCTCATTTGATTCATTTTAAACAAATTTTAAAATATATTTTAGTAAATATTATATATATACCATAGAAATTCATTACATAAAATCTTTAAAATTTTATATAACTACTTTGTATAAAATAGTTTTACAGCTTGAGCCTTATCAACGTGGAACCGGCGGATTGAGATAGTAGTATAACGAATCGTCTAAAATCAAACTTAGTCCATTCAATATTCGCATATTGTTTGCGTTAAAAAATAATAATTCGGGACTACATTATGGATAGCTCGTTCTCGATGGCTTATATACGACAAAATAATATAGAACTCCTAGTAATAATATAAAATTATTACACAAAAAATATATCACTATGATCTACACCTAGGTGTTTGGTTTGGTTCTGTATACAAAAAAGAACATATATATATATATATATATATATATATACATAATGTTTATGAACATAACAAATAATGATGGCTCTGTTTCTTATAGATGGAGCTACCGGGTCAAGAAGAAAGAAAGGAAACTATATGTGCATGAGCATAACACAAAATAAAATGTGGAATGAAAATTTATGGAGGGGGTTTAAATATCCACCAATTGGATTCAACGGAAGAAGAAAAAAAAATACTCCATACGTTTTAACAAAAAAAATGTATTTAACAGCTATAGTTGACGGTCATTTATTACTCTATTAATTACTTCATAATTTCGATAAGCAATTAATACTTATGTTTCTGTACTTTATATATAGAAAATCAACATATTCATCATTTTGTCCTCTTCTTCCTCCTTCTCCTCCTTTTCTCCTCGATCCTCCTCTTCTTTTACTTTTGTCTCCTTCTTAATCTTTTTCTTCTTCTCCCTTTTCTTGAGTCTTCTTCTTCTTTTATCTTCTTATTCTTCTTGTACTTATTATTATTTCTATCATTATCAGATAAATGTTGTTATTATTATTATCATTATCATCATTATTATCTTTACACATAGATCTCTAAGGTTTTTTCTTTCTTATCTGTCTGAAAATATACAATACGATTTTAACTAACTAATTTTTTACATGTATGTCGGGGATCGAGTCGGGGACCCAACTGGAAATAAGCTCTCGAGCTTTCGTGGGTTATCCTTTTCAAGCTGACTAAATTTTGATCTGTTATTCTTTTATATTGATGTAAGTTGGCGGCTTGGCGAATATAAATTAATCAATCCATCATGAAAGAAATAGCGGTTTAGCTGCACCAATATCTTCTTTTTATTTTTTAGTGTCCTTCTTACTTCTTTTTTGTCGTTGTTTTATTGTGTTTGTCGTCTTCCCTCCCCCTTTTTTTCAGTTTAAGTGCATCTTTTGTCACGGGCATTTTTTTTTTCTCCCTTTCTTTCTTCTCCGTATTTTGTTTTTTAAGTTCATGGAAAGTCCTATAAACACTGCAATATATTATGCGCTCGATCGAGGGGTCGAAAACGCTACTATTGTATACCAACACTTTTTGGACGATTGTGTAGGTTCTTCTTAATAAACCGTGAACTTGATTTTTATTCCTCAAACTTGGTTTCCCGACGCCGTGGTTGCGGGTATGTTACACAAATTATTTAGTAAGCTGTAAGATACAAATGTTTTTATTGTGAAGAAATTAAGCGTTTTCTGATTAATGTACGGATTCTTAGCTATATTACAAAGTTAGTAGGTCTAAGGCTAGGGGAAGGCGAAGCGAGCGGAGTCATCACCGGCGAGCTATGCCTATGGCCGACGCGTCCACATCTCTCGGCCAGTCGCTCCCGTGCCGTTGCAAGCGCTGCGGTGCTTGGTCTGGCCGATGCCGAGCACTCCTTCGCTTTCGCTAGTAATTATTATGAACAGTACGGGCGCTGGTCGGAGAAAAAGGATCGTCTTCATGAACGCAGACCAATGCGTCCTCAAAAAATAAGATTAAGAATCGTCCGCATTTTCATAAACGTTTAATATTTTTGAACAGCAAATTTGCACACTAGGTCTACTGGGTAACTCGAAGCATTTTGAAAGGTGGACAATGCTGACCACGCTTTTTTGTCAGTGATTTGTGCCTTCTATTAAATAAGTAATAAAATAAGTAAGTAATAAGTAAGTAGGGGTCTAAGTAAGTAGACCACCCCCCGGCCCACCCCCTATATCATATGGACTCTGCGCTTGTTCTGTAAGGTATCCAAAATATGACCTGTAACCTAGATCTATTTAAACATACCCAAAATAGATCTAGGTAATTCTTCATTAAATGTCCACATAAAGATCATGAGTTAAAAGTTGTTATGTTTATTACCTGTTTAGTGTCAATTTTCTTGTTATTTTTGGAGTATTTTTCGGGAAAATAATGATATTACCGCTGCAGAATAGAAGTACATAACTGACAGTGATGGTGGGTTGTGGGTGCACTCGCCTACGTGTGAAGTAATTATCTACGTAATGTCTCAGATTCTCATTACGGTAGATATTTTCACACAGGCGCAGACCAGCGCCCCAACTGATGAAGGGGTGACCAAAGTTGCAGACATTTTAGAACATATTACAAAATGTGATATTTGATCTATGATTTCTTATATTCTACACAAATTTATTTCAATTAGTCTAGTCTATTACCAAATGGACGGCAAAGTTTTTTTACTACAAATTGGTTCAACTAGAAGATGTATTGTTGAAGGATTCCAGAGGTATCGCAATCTAAAAGTTTGATGTTCGATAAAAAAGACCTTAGTTTGTCATGTGAGGTTACAAATTACAGCTGATTTATCAAAAAAAGGTGTGATCCGCCAAAAAAAGGGTAATTTCATTATTTGCAAGGCAAGATATTATTCAACTAATTGGTACCACTTATTACTTATAATTTTGAGGATATCTGCTCACAAAATAAAGATTTCCAGAACTTAAGTTAGGCTTTTTTGGTAAGTTAATAATTTTTTGGAGCGTACTCAAATGACTACAAAATTTGCCAATCTTTTGTCAATATTTTCATAATTTCACACCCAATTCCAAAGAAAATTTTGTCTCTGGGTAATTTCATGTTCCTCTTTCCATTGGTGATATCAGATTTTCGATATCTTACTGATTTTTTGAGCAAGCTATGGTCACACCACCATTCCATTACCAGTCTACTCCAGCTCCAGTTACCAGTACCAGTACCAGTACCACCACCTGAAAATTGGAATGGGCCAAAAGGCAAAAAATCCAACCAAAATGAAAAGCCGATATTGTCGATTGTTGATCCACACAGACACACTGTTCCCATTTTTTTCATTTTCTCCCGAGTCACATCACAAAAATTCTCTGTCAATGATATGTAAACTGTACATGTATTACTTGATAGGCAAATTCATACCAAAAGATATATTCACATAATGGCGCTAAAGTAGTTCAGAATCCAGGCTTTGACCCATAACTCCAGTGTGAAGATACATGTACCCTACTAAAACATACCAAAAATCAACTAAATCCTCACGGGGGGTACGAAAGGAACTTATGGAAGTATTGCCCTGATGACTGTTTGCTACAATCAGGCAAAAAAAAATCCCCTCTTTTTAGTCATCTAGACCATATGGTTTGATTCAGAAAATTATGTAATGAAACGAAATTGATGTAATTTTCCTTTGATATCAAAATAATATTGAAAATCAATCCGAAACTTTGAGATAGAAGGATTTATTTCAGGTAATTTGTCTGGTTTTGTGAACTTCTGCGTGCGATGAGAATGGTAATCACACTCCGATTGCACGATGTAGCCTTCTCTGTATAGAGGCGGCCAGTGGAGCAAGACATAGGTTCAGTAGAAGTTTTAGAACAATTGTTGATATATAAAGCGAGTGAAGCTTTCGGTCTAAGAGTGACCATGATTTGCACAGCACTTTCCCAAACAACTAATGGGTTACCTCGCTTCTCCCTAGGCTAGAAGATTCTGATTGATTTTTTTTCAGACATACTAACTGATGAGTGGAATTCTCTTTCTCTGTTTCAGCTACATTGCAGCCATGAATGACATCGGTAAAGCAAGCGAGAACATCTCTCAACCAAGCTTTTTTAGCAGAGTTTTTACAAGTATATCACAGGTAATTTCATCATCAAATTATGAACTCTCATGTTTACAAATGTTCATTATTCCTGTAATTTGTTTCTAGCAATTAATCTTACGATTCAGTCAATTTATCTAATTCTCATTTAGTGACTCAGTTGGTCATTTGGAACATAACAGGTACTTTATCATATCATTTTCATTGTTGGGCTTCTGTGAGTAATTTCGATTTGTAAACAAATTTCAACTTGCATCCAGTAAATAAATATTGTATGCTTTATCTTGGAATTAAAAACAAGGCAGAAAAAAATCTTGGAACCAGCTGGATTTGAATCCGCCATCAACAGCTTGCCGAGCAGCAACTTTAATACCAGTTCATCACTCGGCCATGGTACAGTCACGATGAACTGGAAATAAATACCCCAGCTTTCCTAATTCTGACTTCTTAATATTCATCAGTTCGCCATTGGGACAATAGGCTAGCTTGTGTGTGACATGGGAATAGTATTATTAAAAAAGCAGGTGGGGGAAGGCAAATAAATGCTCCAAATATCAGTTTGGATAAACATTTCAGAAATCTTTGGGTAATTGCACTTCATTATGGGGATGTCCTAGTCTTGTTTCTCTCTGGATTGGGCATACATAGCTAAAATGCAAACACAAACAAGTTTTGTTTGTGAAGTGAATTTTCTTCAATGTCATTTATATCATCAAAGTAGGACATTAAACGGATCCTGTAACTTTGTCTCAGACTCTGAAACAAAATCCTTGATTTAGCTCATGCTGCAATCATAATTATAAACCTTGAGGTTAGTCAGGAATCCCGTGACTTTTACAAGCCGATCACCTGTCTGATTATCAAGATATTTATGATTGGAAATCGGAACCAAATTTTACATTTGCCTAACGGTTTTCATAGCATTACAGTCTATTGGGGAAAACTAGTAGGGGTATGGCAATTTTGTTAGGGCTTCAATATTACACCATATCACAGAGACTGATAAAACGGAGGGCCATGCATCTCAGATTTAACATTGTTAAACGATGCCTTTAAAGGAGAAGTCCACCTTGATATTAAGTTGATTTTAAGAGAAGGAGATACAATTTGAAAAAGCAGCTCAATGAAGGTTTGAGCAAAATGTAAAGTTATCAATGTCTTAAGTTGTAATTGATCAAACATGAATTTGCAAGTCTTTGACCTATCTTTCAAGCTCCTCTCCTATTTGCTCTGTACCAAAAAATTCAAAGATTCATTATTATGTGTTGATTTTTGTATTCCTCTTGACTCTTTAATTGTTCTCTTTCTTCTTCTCTCTCTCTCTCTCTTTCTGTCTCTCTGTCTGTCTGTCTGTCTCTATGTCTGTCTCTCTCACTCTCTCTCTCCGACACAGAGGTATCAAGGTCTGTTGGATAAGTCTGTTCCCTATGCCGTGCCCAGATGGGTTGGTTTTGTCAGCCTATATATCATCTACCTGCTGAGAATATTCTTCATTCAGGTGAGGCAGATTTCATTTATGACCCCACCCCTTTTTTTGGTCTATTTGAATATTTTTTAAAATCATTTATGTCTTCAGGGATCTCCCATGTCTGTCTGTCTGTTTATAATGTAGACTCTGAAAAGAAATATAACAGGTAATTTGAATATCAAATGATAAATAATGTCTATATATTGCTATGTTAAGATTTAACTTCTAAAATAATAAGTTGTACTCGAGCCTCTAGGAATTAATAAGCAATATTCATACTGGAATAGAGTACCTTCATAGTACAAAATTTGCAAAAAACCTTGCGCTCTCTCTATACAAATAATTATTATGAATGAAAGTTTCTTATTTGTCCATTCATTTCTTTTTGCTTTAGGGTTGGTTCATCATAACGTATGCTCTAGCTATATACCATCTGAATCTCTTCATTGCCTTCCTCTCACCTAAGATAGACCCAGCTGTTACAGACGACCCAGGTATGTGCCTCGTTCTGTCTCCATCATCTACTACAAAACTTGTTTGTTTGTTTGTTTTATTTTATTTCTGCATTTTTCCAAAAAATAGAAATTAATATACCAACAAGGTACAAATATATTATTAACAAAAGTTAAATACATTTATAATCACATCATTATATAATTCAATTCAAATATTATACCTTTAAGAAAAAACATAGTTGACAAATCATTTCAAAATTGAAAAATGCAGAAGACCACCATCTTAAGCCTAGAGCTTTTAACGTGATGGTGGCCTCAGGGCCATCACATAAGTTTTTTTGAATTAGCAACATTTTGAATTTGTCTAATTAACTTAACATCTTGTGATCAAAATGGAATTTTTTTTTAATAGGTATCAACTCCGAAAAACTCACAACATATTTTGTATAAAACAAAGACTTTACACTCCTGATTTAATTACTAAACAGAAGAATCAAAGTTCTTCTTTACCAATGAAAACAACAAAAAATGGTGTTGAATATTCTAAAGGGCTAATCGTGTACTTGTCAAAATGTATTTCATGAAGCATTTATTTTGTGGGTATTTGCCATTATACATTTTTGTACTCATTATTGCTCATGTCATTTTATATTTTATCTTAAGCTCTTCATTACTGAATTCTCTCATTCATAAGGCTTGGTACAGGAACAACATGGTTCTCATAGTTATCGGCTTAAAGAGTAAAACAACATATGAATTATTTTTCTTTGACAGATGATGATGGGCCTGCATTACCAACTAAATCAGGTCAAGAATTCAGACCTTTTATTAGGAGATTACCAGAATTCAAATTTTGGTAAGTACATTCTTTCTTTTTTTCCATGAGCATTTCTCATGAATTTGTTGTGCGTATTACAATGTAAAGGGCATTGGGTACAATTAAGTGCTATAACTATAGATCACTGTGTGGGAATATACATTGAATTGATCATGTAAAACCTACTGTATAATATTTTTTGTTAAAATTCAATTTTTGAGAAAAAAAATCACCAAATCATCAATGTTAATTGACATCAATTCTATTGAAAACAGTATCAAAATATAGATAATTTCATCCTCTTTCTTAAGATACCAAACGAACAGTGGTTCAAGGTTTCTTAAAAGTATTATTTACAAAATACTTTCTTCTTTTTTGGTCTAAAGGGCCGCTTTTTAGGACACTCCCTCTGATTTTTTAGGGGGTGACTGCTACAAATAAAAAAAAAATTATGAAATATTGTGTATTATGATAAAATCTTATGAATTAACAAGGTGCGCTTGGTTTGTGAAGTAGTGGCAGCAAACCCCTTCTTCTGAATTTAGCCCTCTGCTTTGATATAGAGACAGAGACTAGATGTGAAAAGGATCCATTTTACTATGGATGCCTCTCATTGTACTCACTTTTTATTTCCATACCATCAAACATAGTTCACATTATGATTTCTGTTTTTATCTTTTCTTTCTATTTCAGGCATTCTGCAATGAAAGCTATACTAGTAGCTTTGACGTTAACCTTCTTTGAACTTTTCAATGTTCCTGTGTTCTGGCCAATCCTAGTTATGTATTTCTTCCTCCTTTTCTTCTTAACAATGAGGAGACAAATTGAGGTGAGTGGCTCATTGTTTTCTTTCCTGTCTACTATACCAAGTCCATCTACAAGATTGACAAAATAACAACACTTGACTGTTAGTGTTGGATGTAGAGCGTGCTCAAATATTTGCTTGACGAAATCTGAAACTGACTCGGAACAAAAGAAAGGTCAACGATACTGACAAAAGATATAAAGCAAACAATCACTGTAAACCAATATCACACTGTATGGCTCAATTGTTTTTAGGGTTAGTTTGCTGATTCATACCTACCGACAGTTGAAAAGAAACACATGTTACTCTGAGCATGAGGGACTACTAAAATGGAAGCATCAAAGATATTCTCTCATGGATTGGATCATGCACTGTATTTGATACACTGTATCTTTACCGCATTTGTTTAGTTATTTATTTCAAAATAAAGAAAAGAAGAAAAATGAAAACCTCTGCAGAAATAGTTTCCCATCTTCTGCTATGAACATAGTGAATATTTCATTACTATAAAAAAAGTAAACATTCAATTTGACTGGATTTTGCAAAAAGCCTTTTCTGGTTGTACTTGTTTGAAATCATGTTATAGATTGATTATATGCTTAATCCTAATTAAGGATTTGTCTACATATTAATTTCCTAATTACATGAGCATTTTTATGTTTTTGTTATACAGCACATGATCAAGTACCGGTATTTGCCATGGACCCGCGGAAAGACGAAGTACAAAGGGAAGGAAGATACGGGCGATGTGATTGGTTCACAATGACATGATGACCCTAGCAGCACAACCAATCAAGACACAGCTAAGCCAACATAGATCAAGATAGGTCTTGTTGTGTCTCATCAAGTTCTGCTATATGTGTTTCCATCTTTGTAGGGTTGTGCAGCACAGGTCTCAAAAATGTCGTCCAAGATAGATGTATATTATTTTTTAACGATAACCGTTCAATTTTGTGTATCTACAATACTTCATGGATAGGCGATCTCCAGCTTTAATTATGCTGGTTTGTCTTATCTGTCACTTCACTTAATAGTTTGTAAAGAGTAATTTAAAGTGAGAGAAAGTCATTTAGCAAAGTTGTGTATTTGCATTAAAGACTACTTTCCATTTCTAGCAATTAAATGAACATTAATGTGGCATGATTACACAAGGACTCTGTAGGGATTCAGCAATATGAAGGATAAATTTGATTAAGATTCAATTATTTCAATCAGTCTAGAGTTTTGAAATCTATTAGAAAGAGCTGAACATCTAAAATCTGAATAAAATTCATTACATGTATCTTGAGGAAGGATACAAATATGTCCATGGCTCAAACTTTGTCAATGGTTCATTATCAGAACATTTTGATTTGTCACAATGTGTAACTCCATTCAAATATACCTGCATTATTTATTTGTAAAATGCACAACACAAAATACAGCATAAAATACAATAAAATGTTAATCCAGTCATCACTGTTACCCAATAGCTTTAGTTTCCTTGTAGCTTTCACTTATTAACCACCAGAATTGCTCACATACATGTACATAATTTCTCTCATTTCAAAGTTCAAACNATCTCATTTCATACATTCAATTCATTCTCTCAATGTAATACTTTGGCGCAATTCGATTTGTGCACTCTCGCAAACAATACCTCCTGTTCATCTAAGCGTGAACACATACCACCCAAAAATGGTACCAAACGATTCAGGATAAAATACTCTTTCACATGATGTATAATACTTCACTGTTCAAAAATTAGTTTTTAAATTATTAGTAATTTCCTAGGTGTAAAGTTTTTTTTTACTCACACTGTATATATATATATATATATGTGACTTACCTTTGCAATAAGTGCGGGGCCAAGGATGTCATTGATGTTACTCACTGCCTTCTGAACACCTACAAAACAACAATGTAATTCATTGCAATATCATAAGTGTATCAAGGAAATCATGATGAATGTGGTTAAGTATGAACACAGGCAGCTTAGAAGATGATCAATGTTTGATGTTGTAATGTGCATTGATTAAATTGATTAAATCAGATAAGGATTTTTTAAAAATGTAATTCGTTGCAATATCATGTGCGTATCAAGGGAAGCATAAAGATAAACGCAAGTCCTAAAAATCATGATTGCAATTCCCTTGAATAAAGAGTTTTAAGCGCAACTTTTCCAGATCAAACGCAACTTTATGATAGATATATGACCAAATGTAAAGTTGCGTTTGATTTCAATCGCAACTTTCTTCATACAATGCACAGCTGCGTTTGATTACAAGTTGCGTATGTTATTTGTGTTTGATCCGAGTTGAGATCAATGGCAACTTGACTTTTATGCAAGAGGGCCCAGACCCATTTGCAAGAAAAACAAGAAATGAAATACAGAGATTGTCAACAATCCCTTTAAAATTTGCCTTTTAAATTGTTAGCATAATGAGAGATGATAACTGCCAATGCAGTGAAAATCCAACTATTTAATCAGCATTTTTCGAACATATATCGAGATAGAATATTTAACAAAATTCGCCAAAGGAACAAGGAATACAATTTATTGAATATTTACATCAGCTCTCAATATCGCAAAGGCAACAAAGCAATGGAAAAACAATAGTGGTAGGAGACTATTAAGCCTTGAAAATATCTAAAAGAGTTCTGGAAAACCATAAAAACAAGCTTTGGTAAATTAAATAATACAAAACATGAAAGTTACTGTAAGGAAACTTCATTTTTGCAATACCAAAAAGCTTTTGTAAACAAAAATGCATTTCTCCACTTCTGTATGTCACTTGGGCTCACGAAAGATAACCAAATCGCAGGTTACTCGGTAACTTAAAGACTAGATATGAACTGCAGATTGCCGGGAGATGAGGATATTGATACTAAGGACAAAGTTTACATCCTGCTGTTTTCAAGAATGGAGCAGGATATCCTTCCTAAGGTGTGACTCTCCTATTCATGAGGCCTCTATACTCTAGTTTACGTTGAATTGTTTTCCTCTAAACATGAACCTTGATAAAATCTCACCTTTGCCAAGGAATCTTTTGGGGTCCTTGTCCCTCAGCTCCAGGGCCTCATAGATGCCAGTCGAAGCACCACTCGGTACAGCAGCACGGAAGGTACCTGGGATGAACAGCCATCAATACCCACTTTAAATTCCATCGATCACACTCTAAGAAAGGGACCTTCCATGAAAGGGCCCTCTAGCTCATTTATGGTGTATGGACTATGGACTAACTATGATACACTCAGAAGTTTTTCTTCTAGATATAAAGAATGGAAATTAAATCATTTAAAACATACTGTGTTCCAAATTTTACTACAAAACTGACAACTTTTCTCAAACTTGACATCTCAAAGTTATTCTTCATGTTTTTTTAAAAACCAAGTAGCAGAGGGTGGTGCAATAAACCTCAACTCTTTCGATAGAATTTACAACCAGAAAGAGATGTAATAACTTACCCAATTCTGTTGTGAGGTCAACCTCAACCGTAGGGTTTCCACGGCTGTCAAAGATCTCTCGGGCATGAACCTTTGTGACTGGCATGATTAAGTTAGCACTGTTCAGGAAGAAAAAATAAGGATATGATCAATGCTTGAATCTTTTTAAAGAGATAACTTTTACAATATTCCTTTTGTCATTACTGTCCATCCATAATAGGTCCAGGATATCCCAAACTTGGGCCCACTAATCACCCCTCAAAAAGGATGAGGAACTGTTACTTTGGAGTGGATTTAGCTTCCTGATTACCCATGAGTAGGGCAGGTTTCCCTGATAAGTGATTACATTTTTTTCCCATCTATTTTCTGATGGGGGGGGGGGTG
>BEXV01000853.1:18452-32257 GCA_003118195.1 Hemicentrotus pulcherrimus | reverse complement strand
ACTGTATTTGATACACTGTATCTTTACCGCATTTGTTTAGTTATTTATTTCAAAATAAAGAAAAGAAGAAAAATGAAAACCTCTGCAGAAATAGTTTCCCATCTTCTGCTATGAACATAGTGAATATTTCATTACTATAAAAAAAGTAAACATTCAATTTGACTGGATTTTGCAAAAAGCCTTTTCTGGTTGTACTTGTTTGAAATCATGTTATAGATTGATTATATGCTTAATCCTAATTAAGGATTTGTCTACATATTAATTTCCTAATTACATGAGCATTTTTATGTTTTTGTTATACAGCACATGATCAAGTACCGGTATTTGCCATGGACCCGCGGAAAGACGAAGTACAAAGGGAAGGAAGATACGGGCGATGTGATTGGTTCACAATGACATGATGACCCTAGCAGCACAACCAATCAAGACACAGCTAAGCCAACATAGATCAAGATAGGTCTTGTTGTGTCTCATCAAGTTCTGCTATATGTGTTTCCATCTTTGTAGGGTTGTGCAGCACAGGTCTCAAAAATGTCGTCCAAGATAGATGTATATTATTTTTTAACGATAACCGTTCAATTTTGTGTATCTACAATACTTCATGGATAGGCGATCTCCAGCTTTAATTATGCTGGTTTGTCTTATCTGTCACTTCACTTAATAGTTTGTAAAGAGTAATTTAAAGTGAGAGAAAGTCATTTAGCAAAGTTGTGTATTTGCATTAAAGACTACTTTCCATTTCTAGCAATTAAATGAACATTAATGTGGCATGATTACACAAGGACTCTGTAGGGATTCAGCAATATGAAGGATAAATTTGATTAAGATTCAATTATTTCAATCAGTCTAGAGTTTTGAAATCTATTAGAAAGAGCTGAACATCTAAAATCTGAATAAAATTCATTACATGTATCTTGAGGAAGGATACAAATATGTCCATGGCTCAAACTTTGTCAATGGTTCATTATCAGAACATTTTGATTTGTCACAATGTGTAACTCCATTCAAATATACCTGCATTATTTATTTGTAAAATGCACAACACAAAATACAGCATAAAATACAATAAAATGTTAATCCAGTCATCACTGTTACCCAATAGCTTTAGTTTCCTTGTAGCTTTCACTTATTAACCACCAGAATTGCTCACATACATGTACATAATTTCTCTCATTTCAAAGTTCAAACTTTTATAACTTACTTATTGTTGGTCTGATTTATTTTATACTTTTGCCATTATGTTTAAATGTTCCTGCTTTCATACAAATTTACTTACTACAAGGGTATATTGCCCTTTAATTGTCTCATGAATTATGTTCTCGCAAAATCATGTTCATTTACATGTCTATATGTATATATAAAATATCTTTATGTTTAAAAATGTTTGGTTGTTTCTCTGCACTTTACAGTTAAAATGTCTTCAATATAAGAGTAAGAAATATTAAAGATTACTGATTTTGTACCCTGTAAGTTCCATTGTTTGAGTTTATAGCATGATTTTGTATTGCTGCACAGTGCATTTGCTGCAACACTATGATGGATTTTCATTTCTTTGTGTAGAATTCTCATATCTAGCAAAGGGCTGTCTTAAAGAAAACGGTTGTTGCCGAAAACTATTGTTATATCAGGAGAATGTTTGTATTGACAATTTTAATGCTTTTGCTCGAGGTGGTGGTCTGGTAGAAGTTTTTTAATGATATGTGTGTTTAATATGTGTGATCCTTCTGTTGTAACATGGCAAGTACCCAGTAATGCGATACAGTTTTTGATATAGAGCCGAGGCGCGAATAAGAACAACCTCCTTTCCCTCTTGAAATTTATAATGTTGTGCCCCTCTGATTCCTTACTTACCAGAAAACAGTGGAAATACTTGCAATAGGGATGTCACTTTCATTCTCCTTCAAGTGTTTGTTTGTATTTTCTTATTATTCTATTAGTTGTAAATGTAGTTGTAGTTTAGTTCACTTACTATATATCACATTAAGACACTTGAATGAACAGCCATCATGTTAAGTTGTACAGTACACTGTATGAGTTATGTGGATATTTTTAGTATATTTTGGAAAATGTGGGTCATTGCACTTTTCTTTTTTAATTCAAATTGTTTACTTCTAAAAGTTCTATATGAAATAGTTATTTACAGTATGATTTTGACATCAAAAGTAGGATTTATTCTTATCCGTTGTATGGCACTTATGCAACATGTAATGGATGATTAAATGCCAAAATGTCATTCATCTAAGAGCGTTTTAGGTATACATTCTGTTTGTAAATGAGTTCATGACCACGTTAATGTATGAAGCATTTTTTACCATGAAGTGAATGATAAAGAATATGTATTAAAAATTTGTGAGTTATAGTAAACATTTCTTCCTGCCTTCATTTTTATGCATCATTTTCATCCGATGACTTAGCACGACCATGCTCAACACAAAATACACTCTGCAAAAAAAGAAAGTGGACACTATCTATAATTATGTTATCATACATGTATATCAAATTTGTAAGTTAATCCTTTTGAATATGATATGCAATTGGAATCAAACTATTAATGCAGGAGTGAGCATAGCCATTTAAGAATAGTCGAGTTTCTTAAAATAAAATTGCCAAAATGATGTATTGTCATTCAAATGAAACATGTAAGGAGAGGCATCTTGCCCATGCTTATCAATACCAGAGCTCGACCCTCATTGTTCCTCATTCCTTGTTTTCAGTCAGTAAACATGACTGTCCTAAGATGCACACATACATTAACATTTGAATGGCCACCAGTTTTAGTTTTGCAATTTTCTTTTAATATCAGACCTAATGAATCTATCCATCCGAGCTTACAAGTTCAAAACTTGATCATAGATGACGTTGATAGAGTATTGATTTTCCTTTAATTTGATACATTTTTAATATTTTATCGATGGTAAATATGATCATTTTGAACGATAAATTGTTCCACTTTCTTATTTTACATTAGTGAGGAGAAGAAAAAAAAGCATGCTTCAAGCTATAGGTACAAAAAATATTTAGAAGGGGTTACATTTTGTTCCTGATTTTTTTAATGAACCCACACAATATACAACTAAGACAACTTCACACAGTTCTCTTATTGACAGTCTCATTTTTATTGCAAAAATTTGAAGAGAAGTGACCACTCTTCATGTTCACTCATTTTTTTGAAGTACTTGATTGATATTTCTTTTAATACAAATGCTGTTTAGCAATGAATAAGGAACTACATGTATGTTGGTAAGCATTCTCATGACGTATAGTTTTAAAACTTGACCATATCTATCTAATCATGTATGAGCTTTGGACAGAGGAACAACTACATAATATACACTTACATATACTTGTAGTCATAAACTTTCATGTACACAGCTTGTTAAGTTTGTTGAGGGGGTTACTAGGAAAGGGGTGTAGAAGGACTTTAATTGCTCTTCTAAAATCTCTCCAAATCCACCACAACTAATCTACTTTTGAACTATCTACTTACCGTACATCGTAAGGTACAGTCATACTTGATTATTTGTTTTTTCTGCTTTTATTGAACATTTGTGTCCATCTGTGTACTGAAAATGTCAAATACCAGATCTAAATCTGTCACCAATACGGGCAAACACAGTGGTACGCCCATTTCTTATACGTACGCTACGGAAGAAGAGGTGTCGGAATTCAGAATCCAATTTCACAAATTTTCTTTGATTGTACTTCACAAGCTTGATTGTGTTACAATAACTTTACTATCAGTTCGTGATGAAATGAAAAATATCAAATCTTCTCTTCATGAAGTTGAAGCATTATTGGCAGATTCAGCAGGGAGAATTGATACACTTGAATGCATGACCCTCTCTGTTATGTCAAAAATGCATAAGAAATGTGACCATTAGTTGCCATGGAGATCCACCATCGTAAAAAAAACCCTGCTGCTTTATGGATATAGCTCTTCACAAATCTATTTTATTTATGAAAAACCTTCATCCCAGAAGAGCACCAACTTATTTATGCAATTTGCATTCTGAAAATTGTATTACAAAAGATAGTAGCAGATGAATGATATACTTCATCACCATTCACAACTGGGAAGGAAGCATCCAGGAATTTTAATGTATTTAGTTGATAAACAAAATCGCATACCGGTACTATAAGTGAGTCATGTTATCCAGAAAATGGAGAAAAAGTATGTTATGCTAAAAAATATCTTGCATTATTTACTTTGGTACGGAATCTTGTAAGATCAATGGGCAAGAAAACAATCAATCTCTCAGAATCAGTAAAGTTTTTTCTTGGGGTGAGGCTTCCTTTAACCTTATCCAGAAAAATTGAACTGCTGCCACTAGCCCTTATGTGTACATGTACATTTACAAGTATCTAACATGCGATTTCTCTCAACATATGGGCAAGACAACATCTTTAAAAGACTGACATTAAAAAACTTAAATAATAACTATGTTAAATTGTCAGGAGACATTTCACTTGATAAAAATTAGATTTGTGTATGCTTAAGAAAAAAACCTTTCCTCCCCAGTTGCAGCATTTTCTTGGTAATTACCTCAATTAAAAAAGGTGCATACTGTTAATCACCTGATAAAAATAATTTGTGTTTATAAAATCAACCTCAAAAACTTGCAATCATGTTTATAGTGTAGCTAAAAACTCAAACTGCGCTTAATACAAAGTATATCATTACCCTGCCCTTAGCTGAGCCGCCATAATGAGGCGCTAAAGCATTCATGGAATTTCTTCCTACCAGATATCCCTTTACTTCACCTGGGTTGAGAGTTGCAAATTTTGATTCATATCTTGGTAAAGAACATTAGAGCTTGCAGCTCACTCTAATTGCGAACTGTGTGTTATATCTGTTTCTACACATACATGTAGGCCTTTATATTAGATCAAGGTTAATTGCTTGGAAAGTAGGAATGCTTGTAACAATTATATGGACTGGTGTCATCTCAGGAGTTTCTCAATATTGCTCCACTGCTGTGTGTTCTGCTTTGATGAGTCACCGGCAAACTGAAGGAAAAAAATTAAAAGGGAAAATATTCAGCCTTGTGCTTTTGCTCAAGATCGTTGTTTAATGTACCACTTTTTCATTTCATAACGTTGATTACATTTTATATCGTCAGAAAATCACTGATTTGTCATCATTTTGATGCTCAGATAAATTTCATTATAGAGTTAAGAGTGAAGAAAAAACACAAATATGTCTTAAACATTTAATATATCCTCCAAGCATACCATAAATGTTAATTTGATGAATTAATTCTAAAGGAAAACATTTGGTATTAAAAGGGCTGAACAAAATTCAGCTTCTCATCTGCAAACTGACAATTTTCAACTGTTTTTCCAGCTCTATAATCTGAATCAAAAGATAATAAATGCACACAGCAACAAAAAATCCTTTCTATGGTGGGTTTATTATTTATAACATATATCCCATTCGAAAAATGTTTAAGACACAAATAAGTTACCTTGATAGATGGAAAACATGGATGAGTTGGTTGTAATGATGATGAGCTGCTTATATCAAGTAGACTGAACCATACTGCATCAGGCTCTGCTGCGATAAAACCCTCAAACGCTGATATACAAGCCTATCAATTAAAACAACAACAAGTTTCTATCGGGTGCATTGTGCATGAATCCAATTTAAAATGTTTTGAAAAAATGTAACCACAATATATCTTATTATCTTCATCTGTATAGGCATTTGCAACTACACATAAACAGAGCATAAACAATTTTGAAATCATTTAAAAAAAGATTCTTTTCAAACAAATATTTCACTCTTTGTTTCTAGTTTATTTTCTCGTCTTTTTGTTGTATTATATACTACAGATTCCATTTCCCCTCAAATCTGCTGAAAGTGGTAAGAAATATGAGGAGGAGTTGAAATAAAGAGTCCAACCTCTTACAATCCTATTGATTGAACCGAGTGGCCTGTATTCCCAACTCAGAACTTGATGGTAAAGTTAAATTTACTGAGCATGTGCAGTACCATCAGACTACATCTCTGTGCCAACTAAACTGTAGTTTAGCTTAAAGTGAGAGAGAGAGAGAGAGAGAGAGAGAGAGAGAGAGAGGGGAGGGAAAGAAGAGCGGGAGAGGGAGGGGGAGAGAAGGGAGAGAGAGGGATGAGGGCAGTGAGAGTGAAAGAAAGAGAGAGAAATGTGAGAGTGAGAGAGAGAGAGAGAGTTAAGTGATAGAGCTGACACATTCTGCCGTGTTGTAAAGTTGTAGATAGACAGAAGAGAGAGATGGAGAGGGAGAGAGAGCGGGAGAGGGAGGGGGAGAGAAGGGAGAGAGGGAGATGAGGGCAGTGAGAGTGAAAGAAAGAGAGAGAAATGTGAGAGTGAGAGAGAGAGAGAGAGTTAAGTGATAGAATCTAACCTCTTGTAGTCCTACTGGTTGACATGCATTAAGGTAGGGAATGCAAGCCTGAACCATCACCAGCAAGTCTGCTTCACAGATGTCAACCTGTCAAAGAAAAAAAAGTGGTAATAAAGAGTTCTAGAGCCTGTCTTATGAAAAGCTATAATCGATTAAAATAAATTGCAACTTGCTTTCACATGGTGTCGGGGCTAGTACTACCTTGATTTCCTTGTCTTTCTATGCTCATTACTCAGCCAGTATACATTTTCTTTCAAAATTGTTTGGCACATGTCATTTATTTGTAATCTTGAACATTCAGTGTAAGTTTTGTTTGATTCTGTGAGAATTAATTTTCTTTTTTTTACCAGAACTGGAGTTTATCTTTAAACAGTCATTATTGGCAAGTCATTTGGATAGTAACATACCAAAAACAACATCGACACTAGCATGACACCTGTAAATGATCATGGTCCTCATTCTACTATGCTTGTTTTGTTTTGTTTGCTCGTTTGTTTTACACAACTGCTAAGAAAGCAAGTGCATGTATGTATCAGTGTAGCAACCAGGGGGTGGTAGGGACCAACAGCTGCTTTAAGTCCTCTCCAATGGACTTGGTAATGAGGATTAATGCCTTACCAAAGGAAACTAGCGCATTGACTTGGTTTCAAACCAAGGACCTCCAGGTTATGAGACCACTGCTCTACCTCTGTGCCATTGTGCCTCCTTAAGCTGGGTTTAAATGGGGTCTAAAGTTTTGTTTAACAAAGGATACAAACTGAGGTCTATCTAAGTTTTTCCATTGTGTATCACTACTTTATTACTAGTGTCAGGTTTAACTGAACTAGTAGAATATGAGCTAAAGTGACTTGATTATTTCAGAATATGATGGAAATTGAACATTACCTGTAAACATAGCTGACCTATTCCAGCTAGAATGGAATGCTGTAGTTTGTAGTAAGCTGTATGGTGATAACTGGAACCAGCCTTTTCACTGTGTAACACAAAGAATAATGCAAGACAATGACTAGCACATGACATTCTGAATACGAAAATACTAATTGCAGAACAAGAATTATATTCATTGAAATGCTATCATACAAGGGTGAAAGATAGAAATTTTAGTTAAAGAAATTAAGATCAAAATTGGCTGCAAAATCACCAAATAGCCGCTCATATTTAGGGTTCAGAGTATCAACATCCCCCAAATGCCTGTTCAAATTGGTTATGAATTGCTGAAACAATCTTTTAACTTTGTAATTATATTACAATTTATATTTGCATTTCTCTCTTCATTGATGTCATATTCAAGCACACATTACATAATATACTTAGAGACTTTTAAATCCAAGCTGAAATCCTGTATACATGTACTTGACACAATGACACTCATCCAAACTCTCTCATTCTTTTTATTTTTCTTGTGCGCCTCGAAATATAATTGTCTAGATAGACGGCGCTATATAAATGCCTATTATTATTATTATTACATGTACATACATGTACTTGTTCATGATGTTATAATACTTACCTCATTGCAGCATGAGTCTGTACGAAGGAGGTGAGTTTGGGCCAGATATCTTTCACAACTCTTCTTCGGATAAAATCCCTGGAGCTTTCCGCTAAAGTGAGAAGAGTTTCAAAGGCCTAAACAAAGGAAGGAGAAATGGAAGTATGAACATACTTCTAAACTAACAAAATTATAAAGTGGTACTAGATATGCAATATTACAAACAATGTTGATAAAAATGAAGCATTACTACAAGCACTTTAAAATCTCCCTAATGCAACTACGAAATTTGGTCATAGAGGGCAGCACTGGCCATGTGTATATTTGGCAAAGGTTCTTACACATTTATTCATGTTCTTATTTTCATGCCATCTACTAGCTGAATGTAACGTTGAACAAACAAACAAATGTAAATGAATGCTTAGTTACTCACCTTACATGTTACTAGAATTTCCTGATCACTAAACCTCAATACAAAGGCTGGCCATAGCTTGTGTACAAGAGGCAATAACACATCTACAAAACAGAAATAGAATTTGAAAAATTAGTGAATAATAAAATAAACAACAAATTAAATAAATACAAGGGCTGGACTACCTAATTTCTCCCTTAGGACAGTTTATCCTGTTGGATAACCCCCTCAATTAATAATTACTCTAAACTATCCCTCAGGCAAATTCTTCAAGGGTAACTGTCTTCGGAGGGATTCATTCAAAGAGAGGGATGGTTCTGAGGGGTAATCATAAAGTAATACAATAAAGTTGTATAAAGACAAATTACAAAGGAGGGGTGGTAGTCTAGAAAACATCATCCTAGAATCATTACCAACAGACAACGTGGCCCAGGCTGTAAGCTTCTGCCTGTCAAACCAAAATTTGTGTCTTCGAATCCAACATTGTGTCAATGTACTTCTCCCCTGCTTCAGATAGAATAAACAGAGGCCCAGTGTAGAGGAAAGTCCCCAACTTTGCACGTTAAGAACCCACTGCACTATTTGTATAAGTATAGGGGGAAAACCCGTTGTAGTGGTCCATCTGCAAAACCCAATCAGTTATACCCTAAGGAGAGACCCCTCGCTTTCCCCTCCAAGGCAAATGTGACACCAAATACTTAATAATAAAAATAAGGTTACATGAAAGACACAGAGACATGACACAAGTTTACAGACAGTGCTCCAGTACCTTGGTTTTCATGAAGTGCCTCTACAGCAGACTGGACAGTGCTAAGAACCTGAAGTCTCAGACGTGGGTTAGACGATGACATGAGATTTATGCAGTGCTCCAACACCTACGGCAAACAAGGAACAAAGAACAGGAGTGTCAACATGGTTGTTTATCACAAACTACAAAGTGAGTGAATTATAATCAGGGATATGGCAATATAAGTGATTCTGAATTTATAATCATGCAGCAAATAATCCTCATGAATCAAAGTATCATATCACGCATGTATACTAAGTGTTTGTTATCATTATCATTTTATATCTAATTTCTATTCAAACATTCCATTTCGCAATCCTACCTGGTATGAATTTACCTCACCCGGGTGGAGTGTGGCAAATGTAGATTAACGTCTTGCCAAAGGATATCAGTAGTGTGGCAGGGATTCAAACCCTGTTCCTTGTGTTCCTTATCCACTTGTCCACAACACCTTTACATCAAGGCACACAGGCCTTCCCTCCCTTACCAGTTAGGGTCGCAGATTCTTCAAATTACCTGTTTGACATTTTTAATGTGGAGAGGAAGTTCCTTGGGTGTATCTGCTTCCTCCATCCATTTCTCCTCATCTTCATCCTCATTTGTGTTCTCTGGATCCATCTCCAAATCCAGGTTCTTAAGATCTTCATCGGCTTTATTCAAAGTCTGAATGTAATCGTTGCAGAATGCGACGATGGAACTGACTTGATCTGATTCACAGCTGTAAGAAAAATATAATAATATCTAGAGTTGAACCCACCTACATTACATTCACAAAGGCCACCTAGGCTAAAGTGTAATAATAATACAAATAATTTGCCTTGTTTACCCAGGGTAGCCTCATCAGTATTCATACTGTTCTCCCTGAAGGCCCTGCAATCATATCACATTGTCTGTATCTTCCTACAGTGGTGTGGTTTTACCCCAAGAAATATATCAACTACTACTATTATAAACATAATAATGTTAGCCAAATTTTGAATGTGCTCATACCTATCCCAGTAATGAAAGTTCACAACAGGAAAATTATTTCTACAAGTATTTATATATCAGAGTCTATCTCTTATCTCTTAATCCATTGCATACTGAAACCGATTGGACCCTGTATAAAGTCTATGAGAATACAAGAATTCAGTAGTCAATGAGGTTAAGACTATGTTGCTTGGTGCATCTTACACAAGAAATGAATGATTAAGTCTGACATCTTACCTCAGTACCTCGGTACATTCTTCCTCCTCTCTGGAAACAGGAAACCATCTATTGATAGCTAATACCAGAGACTGGAGAACACTCATCAACGATGTGGCATGGTCACCGTGGTGATCATCCATCAGATGAAATACCTGAAATTGACCCAAAAATGCAAATACAATGAAACTTGTCTTAGTGGCCACCTCTTTATAAAGATCAGCTGTCTATAGTGTTCACCATGTTGCCTCTCTCTCTCTAGGAGGAATATGTGTTGAAGAACCTGTCTAGAAAGGCCACCAGTCTACAGTGTCCACTTTGTGTGGTTGGCCTTTATAAACAGGTATGACTGTACAAGAAAATCCATGTTTGCCACTCTCCGAAGAGGGGTACTGATTGGATGTGAAAGTAATGAAGTTTAACAAACGCAAGAAAAGTACACTTTAAGCAGAGTTTGTCATTGTTATCATTGAGGTCTGAAGAGCACATAGACTACAACACATGTGTCTCAACATTAGAGACATTATGCTGCATCTGTAATTTGAATTGTCCTATAATTTGATTTTATCAGACTGAGAGATTGTTAATTGTAATACGTCTTCTAAAATACAAGTCGAATGTACAATTTATCCAAATACATGAACAATTTATAAATAACATGCCATTACTTGACCGACAAAATGCACTTTCTACTAATTTGCCATATCATTTGAATAGATATGAACATTACAATACAAAAAGGTTTGTCCTTTCACCAACACATACTCAGTACACATTATCAAAGAAGCCTGTTTACTAGCTAGTATGCAAAGAAAAACAATCATTCTGTATGCTTAAATCAAGTTTGTTTAGAAGACTGGCAGATTTATTCATGTATACTGTACCTCTTCAATGGTATCCTGAAGCAAGGGCAGTATATCAAACGTGCTAAAGATAAAAAGGGCAAAAAAAAAATTAAAATACTAGAAAAATATTTTAAGAAATCAGATCAAGAATTGCACATCAGAATTACAAAAAATTGTGTTCAAATTATTAATTCAGTAGGAAACCTATCAAACATAAGCCTGATCTATTCAGTATAACGCAATGAATATTATGTAATGGGCAGGAATTCTTCAAAGGCTTTCTTTTCACATTTTGTTTTGAGACGTAAATAAAATCCATGTTAAACACAGTAAACTAAACTGTATCCATTTTAAATCAAATGTTTTTATCATTTTTAATTCAATATACTGGATCAGGGATGGTGATTAAGTTGAACAAAAGTATGTACACTCCTTAGATCTGCAAACAGCTGTATTCTATATTGAATAAATATCTGCATTGATTAACCCAATGCATCAGGACCCTGTTTCATAAAACTTGTTATCAACAACAAATCTGCTCTCAGCCAATCAAAAGCCACCATTTCAGTAGCTTATAACGGGTTTTGTAACTTGTTCTTGTTAACCAGTTTTATGAAACAGGGTCCTGAATTGTTCAATGCTGGTCAAGGTCTGAATGACACTAGAAGGTGACATTGATATGACCTACCTGTGCTGCAAGGTGACCTTGAGAACCAATGGTGCCTTGAGGTTCCATTCGTAATGCCTGAGACGAGTTGAGACAGAGTCAGACAAGTAGTCTACATTCATCAGCAACAGTTCACTGATTGATCTGAGTAAAGAACAAAAAACATCCATTCAGATTTCTGAAGTCTTCTAATCTGGCCACAACTGGATTTGAAATAAAATGCCTTGACAATAATATGTCTGTTTGCAGGCCATTTAAACATTTTGTCAGTTCTACTTTTTTAAATTTTGAAACTTCTGCAACATTTACATATGTAGGTACCACAGCATGTGATATGTGGGCTACTTAAAGGCAGGGTATTCTCCTGACACTACCTCAGATTTACGTATACTGCCATCTGCTGCTCACAATGTCCTGATGTGTCAACAGTCATGTTCCACAATGCACCACCAACTGCACGACACGTGTGTGATGATGCTTGGGTGCAGGAAACGGAAATCGCTCCATGTACACCTTCGCCGAAAGATGGGCCAATTGTAAATACATTACAGCAGTGGTTGCGATGTAGGTAAAATACCCTGCCTTAAATTGTTATCTTTCAATTAAAACAACAACAACAAATATTGTTTATGATTTGAAGAGATTGACACTTACCTGTATCCACAAGCCTGGGAGATGATGGCAAGAGTTGCCTTGGCATGCTGGCTGAAATCAGGAAAAATAAGATGAAAATATTAAAACTGATTGTGTAAATTGAATGGAGATGTATTCATTTTTCTTTCGGAAAAGGAAAATGCTTTCTCAACCATCTGCCTACCATGTACTACATGTACATCTGTTGAGAGTCAAAAGGGCATTAGGTAGGTCTTATCCCTGAAAAAATTGTCAATGAATTCTGGCTCTTCCACAGAAAGGATTAAATAAAAAATCTTAAGATCTCATTGAATCAATCTACTTCAAACTATATAGAGTTCCCCATTGTCACTGTTTTGTCTTTACATGCACCTTGTGATACACCCAGCATTTTATAGATAAGTGCTATTATTTGATGTCATATTGGTTTATATCAAGTCTTACCATTAATGTTATCATGCACTGTACATCTTCTTCTCCAAGTGTAGTCTAACAGTCTACCAATGCAATAATTTGAGTTTCACATGCCCAATACATAGAAGGGCTACAAAATAAGATGTCTTATATATGTTTATACTTCATACATGTACATTTACCAGATACATTAACAAACTGAAATGAAAACCAGTAGACTAACCAAACCAATGTCCTTTCATCTGCCATTCTTTCAAGTACCAAGTAGAGACAATGCATCAATAGTTGATTAAACTGAGCTCCTAAAACCTGTACAACACGTTGAGTGAAGAAAGAAGAAAAAGAAGCATATGATAATAATAACAGCAATATTTATAGTAATAGTTATAGTATTACTTAGCGTAGATGATAATAAATAGTTCAGTTTAATTCAGTTCAGTATCATTTATTTCCATCAAAATGAGAAAAAAAAGAATACATTTTTGTTTGTGCAAAAACTGAATTGGGGAAGCAAAGAAGAATACAATGTCATGTAGTAGACAATGAGTGCAAGAACTGTCTAAGGAACTGAAGTAAGAGGAAAGCGAGGGTCAAACAAAAGGGGAAATAATATAAACATTGTATGTTGCATGCAGTGTTAAAATATGGCAATCGCAGAGCAGGGGCCTTCACCAGACGTAGAGTTAAACCCTCACCTGAGCAAACACTGCAATCCCATCCAAGAGAAGACATTTCAGAAGAGTATTGTGATTCATCTGTGATACAGTCAATGAATCTCTGGATGGTGATGATGATGATGCATTCCTCAGTATCAGGTGGGTAGGAGCAGAGAGTTGCCATGACAATGATGATGATGGAGCTGATGATACAGGAGCCGTAGATGGAGGAGATGATCGGGTGGTAGGAACATCCCAGCATGAAGGTGACAGGTACTCATCAAGTAACATACTGAAAAATATATCAAGAAGAGTATTGAATAGAATAATATA
>BEXV01000853.1:3230-13636 GCA_003118195.1 Hemicentrotus pulcherrimus | reverse complement strand
TTTACCCCCCTGGATCCGCCACTAATATGCGCTATACAAAAACATTTAATTATTATAATTACATGTACCTGTTTGAGGTGCTGTTGTTGTTTCTAAGATTCCAGTATCCCTTATGCTGAGCTCTAGAGCTTGTAGTAAAGCTATGGATAATCTCTTCAAGTGAGGGGCTGAGTTGAGAAGTGAGTTCAGTCTATGACCTGTGAAAGATAATGAATTTTGTAATTATCATTATTATTTATTTATTTATTGCAACTGCTGGGAATAATAAATCATATTCCTACAAATAATTGCTACTACTAGATGAAATAAACAGTTAATATTCACAAACTTTGGACTTTATAAAAAGTATGACTCATAAGATTTTTGACAGTAACAGTAGGTAGCTTTAGTAACACTGTAATTTCTACACGTTGTACAGTGTACACTCCCTTCCACTTCTGAATAAAAGCACGACACATTTGTAAATTCCTATGGAGGATTTCCTACAGCATGAACAAGGTTGATTTCTTCTTACTTTAGCATGGAAGTTCATCTCAGACAAGACAACATCAGACTTGCTCTAGAATTGTATGATTGTATACATCAGTATCTATACAAATACTGGATTTTATACATGCTGCTATCTTCTACCTGTAATTGTAAATGGTCTTTCTGATATACATGTATGCACTCGCCCAATATTCATGAGGTATCAGTTATGCAGATTAATCACTTGACTGGGACTGTAAAGATCGTGGGTTCAAGCCCTGGCAAGGCATTTTATTTGCATCGCTCCTCTCCACCCAGGAATTCAATGGGTATGTGGGGCAGGATACGAAAGTCTCAATGTGCCTGCCTATAAAACAGAGTGATTGGCTGGCAAGCTCTACAGTGCATAATCATTATTGAAACCAGTGGCCGAGGTAATAATATTGTAAATGCTTCGGTCGGTAATGCAACTGGTAAGATACTTTATAAGAGACATTCTTTATTATTTTTAGAATCAACTGTAAAATACCATTCCTACCTCAACATGATAATAATGTACTTACCGAGAAGCTTGACATATCCGACCATGGCAGTTACAGTGGACAATTTCTCCTCATCATCTGTCAGCATTACAGACAATCATGAAAAGAAAAAGGGACAATAAAACAATTTTTATTACATATTTTATTGAATAATGTCTAATTATCATGCTGATAGTAGTGATATATGTAGAAACAATGATCATTTTCTGAAACCTAATTTCCTGATCTTTCTTTTAATCTTCATTGTATCTGTTGTCCAATGGTCTTCTTTTATATCTCGTTAATATCATTATATGTCTATTACTGTTACACATTTTCATACACTGTACATGTACATGGGCATCTTTAATTTACAAGATACATGTACATGTACATGACGAGAGTATTTGATTATATTTACTGTCAATTTAAACAAACCATGAACTATCTTTCTCTTACTTGCTGTTCTGATTATCCTTGATAAATACAGTATATGAAAGTTATCCTTCATGTGGAAATCAATTATGATTTGATTACATTTGATTACATTTGATTACATTTGATTACATTTTATCACATTTGATTAAATTTATTGTCACTTTATAATAAATTAAACATAAGCCGTCTTTTTCTTACCTGCTGTTCTGATGATTCTTGGTAGTACAGTGACAAGTTTATGAAGGTTATCCTCCAGTAGCTCACTCAGCATTCTACTCTCTACGGTCAAGGACTCTTTAGCCATTGACCTGAGGATGGCTTGACTTGGGCTGGACACCTGGTCATACCTGTCCTGGGCTAGACTGACCAGGACCTCCAACACCTTGCCCATGCTGCACGACATGGAGCTAGAAAAACAGGCAGAAGTGAGACACATCAGCAAACAGTAAGTATGTATCATGAAATAGGTTGGAAAACTGCAACCATTGAATTTTCATTTCTACTGGTGAAACAACAGATATTGACGATATATGATACAATCAATGAGCGGGTTCATAATTAGTGATGCCGAAGCTGATTACAGCAATCGGCAAAACATCTTTTTAGAAATGGAGGATTGCTTTTTTTTGTGTATTGCATGTCGTCTTAGCAGATGACGCTGACCAGAGAAACTCGTTTGGTCAGTATGACCCAACAAGAGCTTTAATTTGTGCATGTGCAGATTCTAATTACCAACTTGCTTAATGTTACACAATATCATTTCAACTTCTGAAAGACAAACAGGCAAAAGTCAGGGGATCTGAGATTCCAGCATTTGATAGGTGATGATAGGTGATGATATATATGCCAGCAATTTCTTTGTGATTCAGATACTGCAATTTCCTAGAAGCTTACATGTATTTGGTTTGATATTTTATAGCAGGATTGCTTTGATAATCATATGAACAAGAAACTAATATCATTTAATACTGTAACTTGAAAGAAAGAATATAACATTTTCAGATATAAATTGATGCAGAATTTGTATTTACACACAGTTTGGTATTCAGCATCACTTTCTTGAAAAATGGACAAGTAATTTTCAGTTTGATACCAATAACAAGGAGCTATACTGAGCAGTGTGCACTGAGATGTGTCAATCAGCTGCTTTAGATCTCATACTCATAATCCACTGAAGAATGGATATTGTACATCAAACACATTTTCTGCTGCCCATGGTGGAAGTATATACTTTCTTGCTCCTACATCTATGAAACTCACAAGGATTCAATCATAGGTTTTACTCAAGATGGGCACAGTTTCTATTATCTACATTTAACCCTTTGTCTACTTACCTCTTTGTTCTATTGATGAGGGTTTCTGCAAACGTAACCAGAGCAAGCCTCACTCTCCAGCTTCTACTGGTTACCATGGTAACAATCTTAGTGATGAGAATGTCCAGTTTGGATGCGGTTTCGGTGAGCCAGGTCTCCGTCTTGGAAACTAGGAGCGACTCCTCACCATCTTGGAGATGCTGTTTCTTTGTCAAATCATCAGATTTCTGAGTTTTGTCCAGAGGGAGGAATCTGTCATCCATCACCATGGAGATATGTTTGGACCAGCATTCAATGGCATTCTGGGTAAAATAATTTAGAATTGAAGGGCTTTCCTTTTCAGTTGTATGAAATCAAAATTGTTTTATAAAAAGCAAATGAATAAGTACTTAATAAGTAAATAAATATATATTGTCAACAAATAAATTAATGAATAAGTCAATTAATAAAATTAATAAACAAACAATTATTAACAGAAGTAAAAAAAACAATGTTTATTTGGTGCAATATATAACCTACTCATGAGTTAATTACATTTTTCGCTTGAAACTCAAAACCCATTATGGACGATACCATACAAAATATATCTCTTTTTGGTACTAGAAAGCTTTTATAAAAGTTAGCCAGCATTAATTAAGTGTTTTACATCAGACACTCTATAGAAAACAATTTTCATGAGATAGTTATGAAGAATCAGGAGACAGACACACAGGCATACATAAAGCACTGAGTTATGTCTTTTGGGATAATGTTGTGATTAATTAATTAATTAAGTCATATATCATTAATCTAAATACAACATATGTTGAGAATATCCTAACAAAAATAATTTCAGCTAGTAGGTACGTTTGCATTAAAATGTGTGTTTACTCACCGATGTCACATTCTTGCATGGGAGAAAAGAAAGAAAGGATTATTCAGCATCAAATGAACAGATAAATACTGATAAAATTACATTTTCTATTGCTAAAATCTTAACTTGGTTTCCTCCTCTGTAATAATAAGCATATTTCACCTATCCAAAGACAACTACTTTACAATGGAATGCTAAAGAATTTTCTTGTCCACATTTGAATGCATAGCACACAATATACTACTTGCCGGTGAAGATTTTAAAAGTTTTGTATAGACTAATGTTTGTCTGATTTGTTGTATTTTTATAATCCTAGCCTACGTGTCGTTCTTTGATAATTATATTGAGTTGTATAACATATTACAGACTCATAATATCAAACAAAGCAATAGCTAGATTGTGTCTTGTGTCAAACTTATATAAATATAGCCAAACAACATCTCTGACCAGTTTGGTTGCACTTGGAACAATTTATACAAAGTTACTAATTATAAGAAGTTTTTTTTAGGGGGTGTAGACTGTTAGAGTAAACCTAAATTGATCTTTAACCTTAGGAAATGACCTCTGACATCACTAGAACATGAAGGTACTCTGAAAGCATCGCTCACCCAAGTTTGGTCACAATAATATTAACACTTAATTGCCAAGTCATTTGTCAAATAGACAGTCTTACAGATAAACTTGGCATAGTTACTTCTTTCTTAGCATTAAATCCAATGAATTACTGGATGAAATGTACACTGTATGATCCTGTATGATCTACACCCAGCTATCCACATAATCTGATAATCATTTCATCTATTTATCATTTGGTCTAATGACCATTTATGCTAATAGTTACTTGGTCAAATTTCCTTTTGGTCTATTCTCCAATAAGTCTAAATCCCAGTTTGTCTAATATACATTCTGTCTACTATCCTTTTGGTCTAATAATTATTTAATCATAAATATTATTAATTGATCATTAGACCTTATGGATAAAAGACGAAATGGGCATTACACAGACTGGGAATTAGACTAACTGGTTATTAGACTAAATGAGCAATAAACCAAACGGATAGTAGACTAATTGGAGATTAGACCATATGGAAATTAGACCAAATGAATATGATCATATGGATAGTTGACGTATCTGATTGATACACGTCTGTAAAAAGTCAATTTTACACACACACACACACACAGAGGCTGTAAAAACCCAATTACACACACACACAGGCTGGGTGTAGACCATATGGGAGTAGACTAATTCTCGCTACCCCGAATAGCGATTCTGCCGAGATCCGGGGAAAATCCTGAAAACACGCATTGCATTATGGGATAGCTTTTCGACATTACAGCTTCCTGTGCAGGCGCTATATTACTAGGAGCGATAGCGCAAACGTAAAACACCGTCGCCACACAACGTGTATGCACCGAATATGTCATCTGCTCGGTCTTGAGTTTTTTTTTCGCAAATATTTCAACGTTTATTTGAACTTTTCATTCGTTGTTTTTTGCGTCTTTTGACATCAGTGACGATGGTTTTCTTTTGTGAGGCTGCACAGTGCTGGGCTCATGATTCCAAGCGTAAGAACCCTGAAAAATGGGGGTGGATGAAGGCCGTGACTTGGGTGAAATTATTTTTTTTTTACTTTTAGATTAACAGAAAAAAAAACATGAATGAAAATAAAATCTTTCCTGTAAACTATTTTTTGCTTTTTATTGTATATTCAAATTGAATAAAAACAAACTGAATTTAATGCATATATTATAATCTGTACAAATTACACTGATTGGCATCGATTTTAGCGTGTGTGAAAACTCTGCACAGCGAACACAGGCGCTAGCGCCAGCGGGATGGGACTCTATACCGGAAGTTGTAGTGACGACCCGAGAGAGTGAAAATTACCTCGTCTCGCGAATTTTGAGATTTTCGTACCTATTTAGGGTAGCGAGAATTGGGAAGTAAACAAACTGGTTGTAGACCAAAAGGCAATTCATCAACATATCCATCACTCTTACCTGTCCCTGCTTTGGGCTGGCTAAGATGACTCTGCTGATCGTCACTGACAGGCCGGGTAGGAATGATGCAAAACATTTAGAAGCTTCTCTGTATACCATCGACTCATCATCATCTTCAACAAACAAAAACATACCATTCAAAGAATGAGAATTTAAATGTTAATGAAAATCAAATTAGAATCTGTAATTAAAACCTCAACATACAGGTTGTAATTTGCATTTTCTTGGGGGAATATTTGTCAACTCTTGATCAATAATTACACAAATCTTCAGTGCTATACAAGCATCTTTGTTGATGTCCTTATCATTTTTCTTTCAATTTGTACTTTTGGCCAGTTCCTTTTATTGACTCTTTTTATAGTTTGTCTGCTGTGACCAACAGGGTATTATTTCTAAGTACACATTTTTTTGTTAACTCTAGCTAAATAGTTTTGAGGTACCAGGTATTGTGGTATGTGCTGTGAAAAAGGGGGAAAATCTCAAAGATTTATATGTTCAATCATTATTTTTTTTATTTTTATGGAAGAATCAAACAGGATCGATTTTGTTGATGTTCATTCAAATCAAATTATTTACATGTATATCGTATAATGGGTTTTGTAAAATATTCTTCCCATTATTTGCAGAACCAACATACATACTCAAAAAAAGTTCTGCAATTCCAGATACATGTATGAGTAAAAACGGAGATGTTGCAAAATTTGTTATTGTCAAAAGTAAATTCTTCATTTGTTTGGAGGATGTATTGTGTTTTTAAGGAAGAGTCGGTCATGCATTCATAGTATGTCAATGCTAATTTTGAAATTTTTTTGTAGAGTCTAATTTGTAATCATGTGGGGAGAATTGTTTCCAGTGTCGACTGGAAGATTGAGTGTTTGGTTGAGTGGAAAACTGACAAACTTGCAATAACCTATTTGAAACTCAAACACAATAATAATCTCACAATCAGACGAGTAAAACACATTCCATCTTCCAATCAAACGGTGAAAACAACATGTTTCACTTGATCGATTACCACATTAACATCATTCAAAACATGTTTCATTCTCCAAAGAATAAGGAATACCTCATTGGCATTCATACATGACTGCCTCAATATCATTAAACACAAAACATTCTCTAGACGAAGGCAGAGTTCATTGTTGACAATGAATTCTGTAACAATTCACTTTTGACTTGGCCCCATCTTCAACTCTATTGCACATTACTCATTACAAGTAGGGCATCATTGTATTAAAAGGAAAATAAACAAGCATTTATACACGATACTAAATTCAAGTATGGTAATATAAATCAAGAGAGATAGCAATGCTCAATTTTGAATTGCAGAATTTTTTTTTGGAGGAGTTTATATGATCATGTTTTAATTTTTACCTGGCACAAAGCTGGTAAGACATTTCAGAGCAGCGACTTGAAGTTCTTTCATTTTCTCAGCCTCAGACAGATTCAAAAGTAGAGAGATACAATGCCCTAACATGGGCAAAGACTGTGGAGACATCAGCTGTAATATAATCCTGTAGAAAATTTGTTTACTTAGCAGACAAAATGTTATAATCAAAAGATTAAGCTTTAATTCCCATACCACTCTCTTTCCTCTTTAATCAACAATATTTTTTCTATTGTCTTTTGAGCTCTTTAAGTTACTGGTAACATTTTACAGCTAGGGTAATAATTTCCAAAAATTTCCAAAGCTCTTTGGAAGCGCATAGGGACGTTATATAATGTGATATGTGCTATACAAGAACAGAATATTTTCATTATTGAAAAATGAATGCAACAATCGGTAGCTAGATGACGAAGATATTAATCCTTGAAAATACTTGTTTCTACAAGTGCAGGTGTTGCCAATTGATATTACAACTAATAATACAAACAAAACAAATTATATAAGGTATATTTTGAACAAGAAAAAATAATTTATAATTGTGCTGCAGGAACCAAGATTCTTCATTGCAGTATATTTTTTTTTGAAACACTTGATGATGATTAATTTGCTTGATTTCTGTTTGTTGAATTCATGAATGCTATACTCACGCTGGGTCAGCAGATTTCTGCATAGCTGTCAATGCCTTCACTACCGCTAGCTTGAACTCTTCGGATCCCTCGGATGCTAAGATAAAAAGGGAAATTTTTACTCATCTTCCTGTAAAGCAAAATATACTGTCTGTCTTTCTGGCTTAGTCCTCACAAAGTTTTGCCTTCGATACTCAAATTCAGTAAACATAATCATATGAAGCATTCATCATAAAAACTGAGACCCATGATACAAAATAACTTTCGTGGGTTGGTGTCATTGTAACATTTAGTTTAAGCTTCTACCAACCTTAAAATCTGTATGAATAATTACTTGGTTTTAGAAAGTCCACAGGAGTGGACGAAAGTTTGCCTAGACTAAAATTTTAAGGTTGGTAGAACCTTAAAGTACATCGTGTTAGAATAAATAGGTATATGAATTCAGGGCCCCATCTCATAAAGAGTTGCAATTGATAGGAATCTATCACAAATAAGTTTGATCGCAACTTTTTATTAGACAGGGCCCAATGATAAATATTCAGAGAAGAAATGTACACATACATATAAAGTACATTGCTTGTCACAAAAAGAGCCTGTTCAAATTCAGTGTGGTGAAATGGTCTATGGCACATACCTTGCCCATTGGACTGTTTGGAGCTGATTGTAATACACAGAGCTGTGAAGATATCAGAGAACATTTCCCAGTTGACGAGAGTTGTCTTCTCCAGTATGCTTTGCATGCATAGTACACCAGCTTCACACACTCCAGTTGAACTAAAAGAACAGAATGTGGGAAAACGTAAGCACTTGTTAAATGTTAATTATTAAAATATGAGAACAAGTTATCCGTTGACCGCCAGGGAGGTGTTAATAAAGTAATGTGTATTACCTCCACTGTAATAATAAGTGCTAAATTTCTATGACAAATATGCTTTCAGCCAATCCAATGCCACAATTTTAGTAGCTTGTAACAGTTATTGATAAATAACTAAATTTTTGAAACAGGGCCCAGATTCAGGAATCTAATTTCAGGGATCTAAGATGAAAACTAAGTATTTAAATGCTCAAGTCTTCTTTCATCATGCACAATCAAACCATAATTTTTTTCCCCCCTTTCTTATCCTGGATACTCCATATTCCTGACGCAAACAACAGGCTGGGAATATGTAGGAGTGTCAATAAATACCCACTTCACCTATAGAGAGATAAGATCTGTGTAGGAAATACTTCACTAATCTTCGAACATCACATAATGGGCAAATTGTATAATGATTCATGGACTATGATTCTTGGTTTTCTTGAGAAAAAAAACTAATCTACCGGTAGTTTTTTCTTTTCTTTTCTATTTTTTTTGTATTGAATACAAAAAATACCCCTGTAAAAATAGTCCACAGACTGATTACCGGTAATACAAACAAAGATTACATGACTACATTGTTCAAAATTATATTAAAAAATCCAATAAATTTACCAATATGGACAAGAAACAAAAATTGAGATTATAATTGAAGAAGAATCGTTCAACATATTGCACTTCAAATTGGTGGTAAACATAGACATATATACAATTGCAAAGTAAAGAGAGAAAGGGAGAAATAAATAGGGGCTAGCTGGGGAAGACAACAGAGAGAAAAGAGAGTAAAGGAAAAAATATAAGAGTGTCATTTCATTCGCTCATAGTTTACATTTTCATTCTAGTACAGGCATTAGCGTTGAATTATTGGGCACTTACATAATTGTGAATACAGATATAAATTCATCATACGTTACAGTGAAATAATCTATTCCAATGATTTAGCTTAAAACTCTGCTAATATTTGAATAATCATTAGGAGGAAAGTTCTACCATCAACAAAAACCACAAACTATAAAACTTGTTAAAATGAGGTGAGTAAACTTTACAATTAATTTGTGATAATTTACTCACAGTTTTGATTGGTTCTTGAGGAGGATTCTGAGAGGGAAGAGGACATATTGTTGCAATGCCTGAAGGCTCTCTGTATCTAGATCCTGGATGCTCCTTGCTACAGCCTGGATGCTCTCCAAGGTCTGCTCCTTCATCAGCACCACACATAATGGTCTGAGAGATTCAAATGCAATGCTCTTTGACATGATGGGCAGGCAGCCTGTGGTTCAGGAGGAGGAAAAAGAAAAAAATTGAACGCATATATAAATGTTGTGTTGTGTGTCCGGACATACTACCAGTTTGGTGATCCCAACACTGTCGGACAGTTTATTTCAAAACAGTAATTAGAAGAGAGTTACATGCACTATATCATGAATCTTTTGTTTTACGACTTTAGTTACTTACAACTTGTTATAAGCAGGGTTGGCATTTTTCCCTCTTCGGAGGCTTATTTCCCTGACGTTGGGAAATAAGCGGTATTTACCGGTATTTACCGCTTTTTACCGGTATTTACCACTTTTTACTGGGAAATACCGGGAAATACTTGGAAATATATTTTTCCACTCACTTGTTCATAGGGATTGTTCAATTTTTGAACATAGTTACAATGGTGGTGAGTATGGTTGCTCTGGTGTGTACTATTTTTTTTGTGTGTGTATGTTTGTTCATGTGTTTGTCTATGTCTGTTATCATGAAATGCTGGACAAAAATTCAGGAAAAAGATCCCAAATGTACACCTAATATACAGTGTAGATATGATGTTCTTCATTAAAGGGAACTAAAATACAGTGTATTTGAATAAAATCAATGAAAATTTAAACAAAATCGGGCAAGGTGCCAAGGAATAAGGAAGTTAAAGCTTTTTTAAATGACTAGTCACTAGAGGGCGA
>BEXV01000852.1:141352-163500 GCA_003118195.1 Hemicentrotus pulcherrimus | reverse complement strand
ATCTTTGCGTACTAAGAAATGCAGATAATCTCTCTGGCATATTCTCAATCCGGTTTCAATTCGGTGTAAATGATTTGAACAAAGAGAAAAATCATCTTTTGGTCATTTTTTTTTAAACACGACTTTGGAACGTTGGGTTACGTTTTAGCTAAAACATATTAGGGACTTTTAGATTTGCGTGGACTGATACGTGTGACGTCCATTCAAGGCAGTGCATTAAAATGACGTCCACCGTAGATATCCTCATTGTCTTCGTGCGAATACATGTACACTCGTACGATGTGCTGAATGACCTCGTCTGTCACAAAGGCAGTCCAAGTTACCACTTCATCAAACTATGAAGAGCTCCATCTCAAGGTTAAATAAAACAATGTACTCATGTCTTTAAATTCTTTCCGGGCGTTCGATTCTGTCTACGATGTCATAATATCTGTGAACTATCTGTTCACGAGATCTATTGATCTCGTATTGAGACCGGGGAAAAGTCTTATGAGCGAATATTAGTGAGTTTTGTTTTAATTTTCTTTCACTTTAAAAATCCGTTGCGTTGCATCAAGGCGTCAATAATAATATTGCCTGACGTAGGACTGCGGCCAGGACTTGTGCGTGTTATGCGTGATTATTTACATCTGGGGGCCGACCTTTAAACGTCACCATCCAATAGACGTGACTCAGTTTCGAACCGGGGTCTGCCTGAGCCAATCTGTAGGCGAAGACAGAGAGCTGACCAAGAGAACATACCGCTAGACCAACTCACATAGTAATTAAAGCATTCAGGTATTACATTCAAATTATGTTTGCTATAATATTGATAATCTGCTGTTCCTGCTATTTTTGTTGTTGAAATCCTATGTACAAAATCTTTGTGAAAGAAGAAATAAAATGAAATAATATATGAACTATGAACTATGATATCGTTAAAAATTGGAGGGGAAAAAAAGCTCTTACTGTTTTAAAGGTTCGCGATGTGCACATGTAATAATTTAATCGAAATAACACCCGTCGGCTACGGGGCATTATACTGATTTAGTTTTATCGGCACAGCGATATGTAAAGGGAAAGAGGGTTTGACAGAGAGGAATCACTGATTAGAAATGAAGTGTCACATATAGTGAACTGTATCGGACTGACATTCCAAATGCTCATGTAAATATTTATTTGGATATTTTGTTTGTTTTAAGTCGTCCAGTCTGAAAAAATGACCATGATCGGCTACCAGTCAGTGTCCAGTCGCCCGACTGATATGACGTCACTGTGATTCACATAAAATCGGGCCTTTTCTCACAGTGGAATGCTCATTAGGGACTTTAAGATTCGCACGAAGACAATGGGGATTGCTACGATCTACGTCTTTTTAATGCACTGCCTTGAATTGACGTCACACGTATCAGACCACGCAAATCTAAAAGTCCCTATTAACATCTTGCAATAGACCGGTTTACTAACATATTTAAAGTTATATGGATGTTTCTTTCCTGGCTACATAGCGACGAGTTATTCAATTAACCTGTTATTCATGAATGAACTACAATATTTAGAATCCAGTCTGCATACATCACTCGTTGCTATGTCGGGCATTCCTAGGACAAGCTTTCAGGTTGTCAAGAACAACTTTTTGTTCAAAGAATATGCATAACATTCGAATATGTTGGTAAACCGGTCTATTTCGACGCCGTTAATACATAACGTCTACATACACGTTCCAAATGCTCCAAATGATGTAAATATTTATTTGGATATTTTATTTGTTTTAAGTCGTCCAGTCTGAAAAAATGACCACGGTCGGCTACCAGTCAGTGTCCAGTCGTCCGACTGGTAGGAGTGACGTCACTGTGATTCACATAAAATCCGGCCTTTTCTCACAGTGGAAGGCTCATATTAAACAACGTGCAATAATAGGCCGGTTTACTAACATATTCAAAGTAATATGGACGTTTCTTTCCTGGCCACATAGCGACGAGTTATTCAATCAACCTGTTATTCATGAATGAACTACAATATTTCGAATCCAGTCTGCATACATCACTCGTTACTATGTCGGGTATGCATAGGACAAGCTTTCAGGTTGTCAAGAACAACTTTTTGTTCAAAGAATATGCATAACATTCGAATATGTTGGTAAACCGGTCTATTTCAACGCCGTTAATACATAACGTCTACATACACGTTCCAAATGCTCATGTAAATATTTATTTGGATATTTTATTTGTTTTAAGTCGTCCAGTCTGAAAAAATTACCACGATCGGCTACCAGTCAGTGTCCTGTCGTCCGACTGGTATGAGTGACGTCACTGTGATTCACATAAAATCCGGCCTTTTCTCACAGTGGAAGGCTCATATCAAACAACGTGCAATCATAGGCCAGTTTACTAACATATTCAAAATTATGGACGTTTCTTTCCTGGCTACATAGCGACGAGTTATTCAATTAACCTGTCATTAATTAATGAACTACAATATTTCGAATCCAGTCTGCATTGCATACATCACATGTTTCTACGTCGGGAATGCCTCGGAAAAGCTTTCAGGTTGTCAAGAACAACTTTTGTTCAACGAGTATGCATAACATTCGAATATGTTGGTAAACCGGTCTATTTCGACGCCGTTAATACAGATATAGTCTACATACACTACAGTACCAACATCGAGATATAAATGTAAAAGTTATTTTAGCCCAACGCACACGGGGCGTACTTCCACAAACGCAATTTTCGTAATGTAATCACGTTTAATGCATACATCTTTGTTAAGTTCCTCATTACAAATAATTTTATTCACGATTCATCTGTTACGAATAATTGTATTTCAATAGTAAGAATACGAATTGCACACATGTCGTGTTGCTAGGTAGGGCAAACCATAACGTTTGTCCTGCCTAGCAAGAACTAATGTATGTAATTTGCATTCTGACTATTGAAATACATCTACTTGTGAATGAAATACTTTGTAATGAGGAACTTAAAGACTTCTGTTTCATTTCATGTTCTTTATTCGCTTAAAATTCACGAGCTTTCAAATTCATGAGCATTTAATCTGATTACATTACGAAAATGGCCCATTACGCCAACCGATTATTCAATTAAATAGAACTAAAAATTATGCCATTGTAGTGAACAATAGACCTGTAAAGATAATGACGGCTACGCTCAGAGTTGTCGTACACATGCTCCGTATATGCACTCATTCGTATGAGTAGATTTCACTCAAGTTTGCCGTCGAAAGTCGATTTTCGGATAATTCCGAAGTCTTGCGCTTGGCCCTGTTTCAAGAAGTTACGTTTGTACCTATAGACAGCACTTGGACCTGTTCCATGCACCCTTTTAACGCATGAATGACTTGACTTATTGAATGGCGCAACTGAAATAACGCTTCCGGCGCAACTGAAATAACGCTTCCTGCGCACCGGGGCCTAGAGCCAAAATGAAGAGAATATGTTCTGTTCCTAGATTGATACCCTTGAACTTTTATTTTTAAAAAAGATAGAAATATAACAAATGATATGATGCAAGTCCAAATGCGAATACCTTCTTTGTTTCCAGGAATTACATGAAATACAAATCACACTAAAAGACAATACCTAATATCTCTCTCAGATAACATTGTGAAATGACTAACATAAAGACAATAGTAGTTCATGACTTTTCTATTCTAGTTAACACCGCTCTATTAAAACAGAGAGACTTTGTTGTCTTTTTCAGATAAAATTGTGCAATAATTAACATAAAGCCAACATAAGTTCATGACCTGTCTATATCATAGTTAACACCACTCAATTAAAACAGAGAGATTATATGTTGTCTCTTTCAGATAACACTGATATACAGTATAACAATGGAAAGACAATCATTATCCATCTCTTGAGGTAATAAGTCTGGCAAGTCAGTGGGACTCAAGTTTATACTGTTTTAATTACGTCTTCCAGTCACCTCGGAAACTTATTTTGTTGACTCATTATTACAATAGAACATGCGATATGTTTCATTGCTGATTTTTTTCTTCTATATAACTTGCGTTTTGGAAGAGTTGCTCCTTTCAGGATCCAGAACAATTTAGGTAGGTCCTATACTTCTTTCAAAAGTCCCCGAATCTCTTGCCGCGCATTGTATTTGTTCAATAATTTTTCAATTATTGCTTTGCAGGTTACTATATTGGGACATTTAAAATACTTTTCGCTTTGTGAAGTTCAATTCGAGAAAATAGATCTGTGAATTATCAATTGGTTTCTGGGAAGATGATTCTCCGTCGTTTGTAATGTCTTTTTTTTTTTCCTTCAAAATATATCTTACTTGTTTGTTTGTTTTGTCTTGAAATTCTGATGCTAAGCGTTGTTTTAAAATTCGTACCCATTTTATGATTCTCTACAGAATTTATTTTTCTAGTTAAAGCTGAATGAATGTAGGATAAATTATATAGGAATAAAACATAATTTCCCTTTCAGTATTGCACAAAAGCAAACATTTTCCGCACCACTCCAAATATATATAGCTGAAGTGATGAGCCGTGCTTAATTAATGCAAAATCATTGTGAATATGCGTACTCCATTATAAGGTGATGTAATCAAGTCAGTAATTTTTAGCTGGACAACAAGCGATTTTCTAAGCTTTAGGTTTTGATTTTTCAGAGAGCTGTTACTCCTCTGACAGTAATTAAAATTGAATAAAATAAAATTGATATTATTGTATTCTACGACTTATAAGTTTCCCGATTCATCTCTTTTTATTTTTCACTTTCGACAGGGTCTTTAAGGAGACCAACCAGTTTCAACCATATTTCATACTTATAGGTCTACGAGGACATTCTACGAAGCTTATAATATTAATGAAATAGTAACTCAGACATTTCCTCAAATATTGACGTTCCCTAAAAGAATCATGAATTTGCATAAATATTATGTTTGATGTGTCTGTGTATTGTATTAAGAAAGCACACAATATTTCAAACCTTCATTTAACTCCAAAGTTCAGTCTTCGGTTTCAAGTTTACCTATCCTCTTGATAATAGCGTGACCCAAAGTGATCTGAGATCAACCCAAACACTCAACAACAGGAGAGTTCTTGACAAATGGACATGCTTGGTCATATTACACACTATCACTATCAGGTATATGATGCGGGTATCACACTTAAAGACCCTATCCGATGGAGAACAAAATTGATATAAATGGCAAACCAAATGAATTAAGAATACAAATATAAAGGGAATAAAAAGTATTTACCTTTTCGTTATTGCACAAAAGCAAATTAAAACCTCATTTCCCGCACCCCTCGAAATTACGGGTCAACAAGGGTCAAATAGCAAGTCCCTGGTTACAGTGACGACAAAACGTGTGGACCCAATCGGTTCGCCTATACCGTGTGAGTCAAAAAAGAGTTTACACCTAGAAAATTGCTAATTATTTTAAAAATCATCTATGAACAGTAAATTATCATACATCTTATGAAAGAGTGTTTTATCCCCTAATCATTTGGTGGTATGTGTTCACGCTTGGATGAACAGGAGGCATTGTTTGCGAGATTGCAAAAATCGACTTGCGCCAAAGTTGGTCATGTGATGTTTGAATGAAACAATTGGGATTTGGGTATTAATTCGGTCTTTGCAGATCTAAATAACAACCCTAACAAAATGAATCATGCAACACATATCAAATATTGAATATCGAATATCAACGAACATCCTGTGTGCGCGCGCGCTTATGTGTGTGTGTTTGTGACTTTGCTTCTGCAACAAGCATATGCAATGCATTTCATTTGATACATTTAATTCATTCTCTCACTCCGCTAATCCCAAAATAATACATGCTGTAGGCATCACTTTGGCGCAAGTCGATTTTAGCACTCTCGCAAACGATGCCTCATGTTGATCCAAGCGTGAACACATACCACACAAAAATGATACCAAATGATTTGGGATAAAACACTCTTTCATAAGATGTATAACAATTTACTGTTCATAGATGATTTTTAAGATAATTAGCAATTTTCTAGGTGTAATTTTTTGGGGGGACTCACACTGTATATAGCTAAGGCGATGATCCGTGCTTGATTATGCAAAGTCATTGTGTATAATTATGCGTACTAAACATAAAATGATGTCATCAAGTCGATAGCAAGTTTATAGATCGAAAACTTTCGATTTTCATAGCTTTAGATTTTGAGTTTTCAGAGAGCTGATACTCCTCTGACATACACTAAACTACATGTAGTTGGTATTATTGTAATCTACGGCTTGTAAGCTTTCCGTTGATATTTAATTTTGGTAACTTCTTGTCAAAAGTCGTTATAACTTTCTGTGATTTTGAAATTGAATTCCTTTTAAGAGGATAATGTCTAAAATGATACCTCGTTTATATCTTTGTTCCCTTGGAAAACTGAGCATCAGGGTTTGGAAAATCGTCTAGTCAACATATCGTACCAAGTTTGCATAGGTTAATTTAAATCGTAAGGTCCATATAAAAGTATATTGTGCTTTTGTTAGCAAGATCAAATTGTAAAGTATAGAAATCATTTGTATCCATTTTAGTTACCAATGTTAATGCCAATATACTCGCTCAATATTTGTCTTCTTATAAAAAGCAAACTTAGAATTATTTTTTCCCATCTAGGGTTGCTCTGCATCCCTTGTGTAAAGAAAACCTCACCCCAAAGAACAAGTGTAGATATTCTGGAAAATAATTCCTGCCCTTTGATGTACAATATTTCTTACGAAAGTGTACAAGAGATATATCATAAATGAAGATATTCTTGGCATGCTGTGATGCCTTTTAGCATGACATGGGGGTGGTGGTCTGCTCGCTATTTATAAAGGCATTTATTCTTAAAGGATCGCTATTCATTTTGTCTCGTGTTATGGATTGCGGTCCTTATGGATAGCAAGCTTGTCCCGACACGGGCGCAGCTATTTTCTTCAAAATGTGACGTACCAATGAAGTTGTACACGTATCATACACCAAGCTTCAGTTGGAAAGACTATTTTAACTCAATAAAAAAAAACGTTACTCTTCGATGAGGGAAATTATAACTGAGAAAGTAAAAACTGTATTTGGTGAACAAAATTAGAACAATTGTATCTTTATTTATCTAAAAACTCTAAATTATAGCAGTTGATAAATCAATTTCATTAATGAGAAATCTTCATCCGAGGAGAGCACCAAGTTATTCATGCAATTTGCGTTCTAGCAAAAGTATATTGTGCTTTTGTTAAAGATTATAATTTTTTTCCTTCTATTTCAATAACCAACGTTAATGCCAAAACACGCTCAATATTTGTCTTCTTATATAAAGCAAACTCCAAGTTTCATGTTCCTATCTTGGCTTCCTCTGCATCCCTTGTTTAATGTTAGCGTTTCTGTATTGAGTCGTTCACAAGGGAAAAACGTTTGTTTGTTTAAGTGTATTACATTTTTCCGTCAAAAGTCCTCTTTCAAACAATAGTGCATTTCTACTATGTATTTTCCATTACTCTTGCCTTTCCCCGAGTCCTAGAGATAAGTAACCATAGGCTCTATGGTATGTGCAATTTGTAGGCAAGGGGTTGCAATTGAAAACGAGTAGAAGATTTTGTTGCAAGAAAGTATAACGGGACAGACTGTTTAAATTAATTTCAGATTCGCCATCGGGTAAAGGTTTTGTGACAGCCCGGATAAACTTGAATACACTTAGACGTGAATAACTGAAAAAATGCAAAGTATATTTACGATGGGTTTAAATTGAATTGACACACGCATATCGCTTTGACTCAAAGACATAGATGAATTAACCTGATAACTATAATGCTTTTTATTCAAGGATTTTGTTTTTGTATCCAATATTTGAGTAAAAATGCAATGAATGTCCTCATTATCATTTGATGAATATTGCACAAGCATGACATAATAATTAACAACAAAATTATACCATTGCCATAATCAATTACAATAACGATATGAAAAAGCACACATTGCTACGAGGATTCAATGTTTTTATCAAAGCCTCTTTATCGGATATATTATGCGGGTTATCAAAGTCCATTATAAACTTGAGCAACCTTATACTCGAGCGGCTCGGTGAATAGTTCCGCGTGCAACCTTTTTTTTTTTTGCTGGTAATTTTGTGAGTATCCATAAATATCCACAATGCCTAGGAGTCCGTCGACAGTAAGAGCGGGAAGTTTTCCTCCGAAGTCAGAAACCAATAGAGGTAGGACGGATCCGATACCTATATCATTTTAGATAGTGCAACTGCAATTTTTGTTGGTGGTTTTGTTAGTAGGCCCGTAGCTTATGATTAGGCGTACTTAATAATCTGTTGGAGAGAATTTGTTTTAGTTTCTTAACCGTGAGTGGACTTTGCGCCTTGTGCTGTCCTTATGATTGGAAGGATAATGGATTCTTATCTCAGTTTTATCTATTTGCAAAGGTTTTGACCAAATTAAAGGGGAAAAATTAAGTTTGACAGTTACTGCTTTTAGAATTTTTTTCTTTCACTATTTTTTTTATTTCGACCATCTCGGTAGCTATTCGGATGTAGGGAGGCCTTTCTTCAAATCTATGGTTACAATAGTTATAAAGAGAGACAATGACTAAGAACATGATGGAAATAATAGATTATTGTCACATGCTTTTTCTCCTTTCTTGAGTTTTATCATTTTGTATTCTTATTCTATTATTTTCAAATTATTTATGAAGATTGATATTGCCTTAACATTCAATTTACAAAATTCATGAGATACACACATAATTCAAATAATCTTACAAACTCCGATTTTTATAAATACAGGTCGTCGTCTTTATCAGCACGCAAACAATCTCTACGTCGCGATGGACGAAGACCAACTCGACGTGATCAACGGTGACGATGGTGGTCAGAATGGCCACGGGAGCGTCAACGGCGTAGGAAGGAGGAGGAATGATTTTCATGTCGACGACAATGGAGTAACACATCGCGTGGTCATCGACCGCGGTTGTTATTCGATGTCGGAATTCCATGAGCAACATGGATACCAACAGAAGGATAAACTAAACCCGAGGGAATTCGTACAGCGGAAGATCAAACGATGTCGGTGCGGAGTAGACACGTTTTTAGGTAAGAGATGTTGAATTTTAGAAATACAGATCGTATGATTTTTGTTAATGGATCATTTTGAAAATAGGGGCAGAATCTAAAGTAGCATATTAATTTCAGTTGCTGATGCTGGACAGCTGGTGAGAATGAGATTCACACATTATGTTAAAGAATTATTTTTTGTCTGACTATGAATATTTTTTTCGGAAAAATCACACTCAGTTTCAATTAAAAAGAAAACAAAGAGTACTGAGCTGATTTCAAATAGACTGTTCTGCAATAAAAGTAGGACGATGTAATCGGCACCGAAGAATACGAGCTTTCCTTTGACGTGGTGTTTCTCGAAACTGTTAATACCTCAATCCAACTCGATCCGTCCGATTTTAGGGTCTTCGGCGGCAGCTTTTTGCTGTTGTTCTGTCTGTAGTCGGTGTGTTGTCGGTCTCGCTGGTGTGACTGATAGAAAAATGGAGGATGGATTAGAAAAGACAGCCCTGCGTGCCGAGGTGGTATCGTCTAGAGAGTTGTTTTTAAATCTCCAGACAGGCCAGAATGATGTAATGCAATCATGCTGTAGGCCATATACCCATCAATAGTGACATACAGGGAAATGGTGTTCCCCCATTCTGTTTAATACGGATACATGAAGTAAAAATGTTGATAAAACGATTGCCCCGACTGTTTTTTTAAAAATGAAATTTGCCCAACGTGCCAAACTTTATGGCTTTGGGGCCTACCGTTGTTGTTATGCTTTTCAGAGCAGATATTTTGGCTGAAAATGTTATAGGTTAAAACCCACAGAAAACAACAGGACCTGCATGTTGCTCCAAAAGGACCCAAAGGATCAGCTACCCGAAACAGTCAAGAAGACTCCTTCAAAGTAATTTCTAGGGCAACAGGAGCAAAGCAAATCTACATTTTGGTGCCAAAATATAATGATACATTGGGGGTATATTATGGCCTTGATAGCCAGATGTCTAAGGTACCCAAAATATGATTTTGAGGGCCCGAACATAACTTGTGATTCAAAAGCATAAAACTATAGTTAGATGATATATTTTCTCTCTAAAGACATATTTTGTAAGTTTGTTACATGATATAGGATAGTTGTTCCGGGGGTAGTTGTCCTAGAGGCTGGTTGTCGTACGGGGTAGTTGTCTGGGGGAAGTTGTCCGGGGGTAGTTGTCGTTAGGGGCTAGTTGTCCAGGGGAGGGTTGTCCGGGGGTAGTTGCCCTAGAGAGTAGTTATCCTAGGGGGTAGTTATCTGGGTGTAGTTGTACGGGGGTACTTTTCCCGGGGGTAGTCATCCTAGAGGGTGGTTGCCCTAGGGGGTAGTTGTCCTAGGGGTAGCTGACTAGGGGTGGTTATCCGGGGGTTGGATGTCCAGGGGGTAGGTGTCCTAGAACCGTGCTGAACCCATTGATGATAGTCATGCATGGATGATAGTTATCTGGGGGTAGTTGTCCAGGGGTAGTTTTCCCGGGGGTAGTCGTCCTAGAGGGTGTTTGCCCTAGGGGGTAGTTGTCCTAGGGGGTAGTTGTCCTAGGGGTAGTTGACTAGGGGTGGTTATCCGGGGGTTGGATGTCCAGGGGGTAGGTGTCCTAGAACTTTGCTTAACCTATTGATGATAGTCATGCATGGGTGAAAGATAATACACTACGGGCCCCTACACCTTATACATTAAAAATGTTAAGGTCCATTTTCTTGATTAAATCATAAACATGGGACCACCGAGGCCTCATTGTTCTCGCATGAACGATTATGAATCTGCATGGAAAAAAAAGGTGAACACAATTTCCCTGTTGGAGCCGTCTGTGTACCTAACTACAGTGTTTCCTGAACGTTTTTAAAATAGATGATATTTCCTTACCGCACCCATCGCTCACCATGAATTGAAAATTGTATTATTGTTCTTATCTTGATGACATCGTTCTCATCATGCGGGGCAACACAAGGTCGTAAATGATAATGTCATTGCTTAGTGGTGGGGTATTGTAAATCAATTATGGCATTTAACAAATATTTTTAAAAAATGAATTTTTACTTTACTTTTTGCAGGCCGCACTGAATTTTTTGGTTGGCCAAGCATAATATGAACCCGGGGTTATAAAGGCACGCTGTCGCTATATACCGTCAGAGAAATTTGGAATATGAACATTCACTGTAATCTGAGGCATACTATGAGCAATAATCTAATATTTGAAGAAGTTGAAGCTATCAGATAGAATAATACACTTAGATATTTCAAAGGGCATGGCGTATCCAGCAAAGGATTGAACCTGCTTTTTTTTCTCACTTTTTGAGGTCTATGAGTCTCCGAGCGTCATGCTTTCCTCCTGTTCCTCCTCCAAAAGAGGAGTCTGTCCACTGTTAATCAATTTTTGTAATACCCTCTTGATTTTTTAAACATTGAACATCTTATTCAAAAGGTTAAAAGTTGTTTTAGTTTTGAAGTGTTCTTTGAATATAAAGTCATAACACTTATTCCGGAAGTAGTTTACACCCTTCAAACAAGGAGTTATCCTTGTTTCAACTGTACAATAAATAGTTAACTGAAATTAAGAGTAGGCCCAGTTGATTTTTTAAATATTTGTATTAAAGATAAACTTTTAGTTTTAGCATCTGTTACCCTCACCTATACTATCTGATTTCTATGTAGGTCTAATCGTCTACATTTTCCCTGCATTTGACTGGCTACGTCAATATAACCTAAGGAACAATGCAGTCGGTGATTTGATGGCAGGTATCACAGTAGGCATCGTCAACATACCACAGAGTAAGTTAACACCTGCTATAGGCTGTCAAACAAGTTTCGATGGGGAGCAGTGTCCTAGCCACTTGCAGGCAGTGGATACGCCCTATGTGACAATTGAAGGGGGCAGATAGGGCGTACGTGCCAATTAAAGGGGCAGCTAGGGCGTACGTGCCAATTAAAGGGGCAGCTAGGGCGTACGTGCCAATTAAAGGGGCAACTAGGGCGTACGTGTCAAGGAGCATAATGGAGTGTAATCTTGATGGTTAATGTAATCTTCAATATGACGATGACATTTGAAAGTCATTTTAATCTCTGATTTAATTTCGCTCCGTATCGTGTGATCTTCATCTAAAGAAAAAGTGCACCAAATATGATTTGTAATGACCAAACTATACATTTTCTCTAATATTCCGTCTCTTTTCTCCAAAACGCTCGTTTCTAAAGGAATTTTCATTTTTTGTAGTTACTTTAAAATAAAGAAGTGGTTTTGTACACAAACTTCATGTCATGCCTTTTGCTAAGATCTACTTTCTGGAAGTGCAATACCCCCGACAAAATTATGTTTGTTCCTGTATTTTTCTGAACGCACAAAGCTCCATGGGATTAGAAAAAATGTATTCTTTGGAGCATTCACGTCAGGTGTGCCATTATCTTATTTTCTCCCTCCATCACAATGATGTCAGAGACTCATTTTTTCAACAACACATACTTCTGTTTTCGTTGTTTGGTTGTATTACGTGACCTAGCATTGCTTCTCATGGCAGTGATAATGCCCCATTCTTCCTATCCCTTTCTATCGACCTTTCCTTGACAATTTTGCTTTAACGACCAGAGCAACCCTGTTTATTTTTCAATATAAATACATATTATACAGGGTGTATCAATACAAAACTTTATCCAACTTTAGTAGCTCCCAATTGAAAAATCTTAACCAACATGACTTTGAAATTGCTTTCATGATGAAGAATAACTTATTTCCTGTCCGATGATACATCATATTTCTGCCACGGGTGAATTAGCACTTGGGTCTTTAAAAAGTGTTGTCAAAATCGCCAAGTTTTGGCTCAATGAACCAAACATGGGTCAGGTCATACGCATGTGCTTCTTTGGTCCAAAAAACCTTTAAAAAAAGTTAAATTGTGCCTCGTGCTTTCAATCCTTCGTTGTTTAAGATGATGCAACGTAAACTAGGATTTCACATAACCTTGTTTCAATCGACATGATAACCTTTAATTATTTTAGACAGCCTTCTAACTTCTTGTCTCATGATATCAAAGTTCTCTCTGCTCACGTGTCCACTGTTCCATCTCACACACGTAAAGGAGCAAAATGTGTTTATCTCGAATAGCGATCGAAAACTCAAAGTTCACTAAACCCAAATGCAAGAAAGAACATTTATGATGATAAATATCAAACAAATTGAAAGCGGACTTTCATGATAAAGACAACATCCCAAATAAAGTTTGTCCATTTTTAATATATCACTCAATGAGAAGGTTACCTTAAACAAGGGATGTGAATGAAGTCAAGATTGTAATCTTCATAACGAACAGAATGTCATAAATTTTGCTTGTAATAAGTATTTCTTTGAGTACGGGTTGATGTTAACACCTTTTTTCAACTGCCTAATAGTCAATGTGAATAAAAAAGCAATTGTTTTGGAATGATATAACAAACACATAATGGCTTTTGACCCACATTCATTGCTTCAGCCCAAACTTGGTAGAGGATTTGACAATACTTTTTCAAAATCCTGCTGTACGGTCATCCTTGGCAGCACAATTTTGAAAATAGTTTCATTAGACAGGATATTAGTTCTTCTTTACCACAAAATAAATAAAATAAAGTTTACAACTTTTTAATTAGAAGCTACCAAATTTGGGTAAACTTTGTTTTGATACGCACTGTATAATATATATATATATTGTTAACAGAGGATCTAAGATTGACAAGCGTTCAGAACCGATTCACTTCCATCTTTCTTCTTTGAAGTTATGTTGACAACATTGGCACGTACACTCCTCATACCTATCTTTCTGGAGTGCAATGGAAATAGATTTGAATTTCAGATTTTGTATGGGGGACAAAGAATGTTCCACAAAGGCTATAGAAAGTCTGCGCCCCCCACATTCTGAACCCTTTATATTTCTTTTCTGGCAGAAAAATTACATGACGTGCTGTTCGTTTGTTATATCATAGTACCGGGACCCTGTTTTATAAAACGTGTTATCAATAACAAATGCTAAATCTCTTTGGCAAATTCCACGATTTCTTGATACTGGTTATTCATAACAAGTTTTATGACAGAGGGCCCTGTGACTTTGATTTATCATCTTAAGGAATTTGATTCTCTCTCTCTCTCTCTCTCTCTCTCTCTAATACAAAGTGCATGAAGGCTTAAATGTAAAAAAAAAAGAAAAGAAAAGAAAAGAAAAAAAAACCGATATAGATTTTGATGTTCACCGAAGAGAAAAGCGCCAGCACAGGGGTAATAAAAAAATTATTCCTTTGTCATGACAACAAAAGAGAGATTACAATCGACATATCGAGGTGAAAAGTCGTATAATCAGTGCGTCGATATATTAAAAACAGGTCTTTACATTTCATATATTTCGGTTAATATCCTTGGTACTTCGCCATTACCAATGAAGCCATGCGTCATGGCGGTGTTATTCCTGTTGCATACGTAGCACCATTTGCTGACATAGGGTTGCGTCAGTGACTTGCGCCGCCCTTGACGCACCACGTATGAGTGACGTCATATACCAAAACGTGAATACGTAATGAACTGTGCAAACGTTGCTTAGTGTTACTGGTCAATTGATCTTTTTGCCTTCAGTTTGTTAGTGCAAAAGTGCGTTCGAATTAAGTAATGCTGTGTGACTGACACGAAGAATAATATAAGAAACCTACCTATGTTTATAAACAGTGCCAACATAGTGGTAAATAAGATTGTTGATATTATCCCTAATTTGTGCTGCGTCAGTAACATAAGAATGAAATGAAGAGTAAAGGGTATCATGCTTCATGTTTTAAGACATTTTTGGAGATGATAACAATCAGGTAGTCTGGAAAACGACCCTTCTCCGAACCAAGATTATTTGTATAAATTAAGTTATAAGGATATTTGAGTTCTGTTGCAGAAGGCGCTACACAAAATAATTTGTTTATGAGATAATGAAAAACTGAGTGTCAAATTTGAAAGAACACAATATTTTAATGACAAAATCATCTTTGTTTGATCAAAATCGATTCAGAGACGGCTGAAATATAACGATTTCTAATACTTGTGTAAAACCACAAGTATTAGATATTTTGACAAATTTGAAAAAACCGTTGAAAAAAACTAAATAATGCCTTTTACGTCGTATTTCAGCCAAAGCCGATTTGGCTTTTTTGATGGCATTTTCGTGTTGCTTATATTGCCCACAATTAGCCGGCTCGTGTATTGTTATTTTGAATTGAATAATTAATTAACGGTCACCGTGTTTTTTTGAAAGTGGAGCTGAATTGGTATGCTCGTATTGGCTACATTTCACATATTGTTGGGTTTAAAATTACCTTCATAGCAATTTTAGGTTCTAAAAGGGCACTATAGATGTCATAGATAAAAATTAGAGCAATAACCATGCACTTTGAAGGCATTTGCGGTCTGAAAACAGAACTCAACTATCCCTTTTAGTAAGTTATTGTATTCTCACTATAAAAGGCCTTCGTTGTGAACAGTTCTTTAGAATAGAGACTTTCTAGCGGAACTGAAACAAAACAAACTTTAAATATAATTGACGAAGCGATAAGTGTCGTGATCAACATGACTTGTAGAACTAAATCATTTATTTATTTATTTATTTATTTTTTGCATGTTCACAATTTCACAATTCATTGAAGTTAACATCACATGAAAAATGAATATGATACAACAAATCATTTCCAATTTTACAATCCATTTGAATTGACTTCACGTGACAAAGAATATAACAATGTTTTATCAGAATTAAGTTGCAACTATTATACAGTTTGAAGAATGAACACACAAAGGTGATGAAACACAAGCAAATAGAGCTTGAATCGTTACAACACCTTTCGAATATATAATATATGACAAATAAAATTCCTATGAACCATGTTATTAGGTTGGAACATTGAAGATAATGACGTTGGTAATAATTTGATATTAAAACGGAACATAAATATGGCAATTTGGAGGAAGTTAATATCATCAACCTTTAAGCATTTCAGTTTAACAAATAGTGGGGTAGCATGGTCACGATAACCAGCTCGGATATGCGTAGAGCTTTCTTTTGCAGCAGAAGAATACTATTAGTCACATCATGAAAGATGAATTACCAGGCTTTGATGAACATTTTCCTCTTTGATCAATGACTGTGTACAGGTATGGCGTTTGCTCTCTTGGCTGTCTTACATCCAGTGTATGGTCTGTATACAGCATTCTTTGCTCCGCTAGCCTTCTTCTTCATGGGCTCATCTAGGCATTCGTCAGTAGGTAAGATATAAATACTTCTCAGATATACTTCTCAGATGTGCCTAATTGACACCTCTCACCTTTATCTCTGAGACAAACGCACAGGTATTGTACCTAGGTAATTTATCCTTAATCCCCCATTTTCCTTCTTCCCTCCCCTCCCCTTTTCCACTCCCCCTCTTCCCCTCCCCCTCTCCTTGACTGTCTGTGTGCCTGTTTCCCCTCCCTCTCCCTATTCATCTTTTCTCTCTCTCTCTCTCTCTCTCTTTCTCTCTCTTCTCCCTCTCTCTCTCTCTCTGCTCATCTGTCTCCCTTTACCTCTTTTTCTCTTTCATATTCTCACACATTATCTATTATTATCAGTATCGTCTTCCTCTCTCGCTTACCCGCCTGTCCCCCTTTTTCTCTCAAGATATCTTCTTTCTGTCTGTCTTTCTTTCATTCTCTCTCTCTCTCTCTCTCATACACACACACACACACACACACACACACCCCTTTTCGCCCCCCTCTCGTCCCCATCTCTCTCTCTCTCTCTCTCTCTCTCTCTATTTTCCACTCTTCCACACACTCTCTGTCTCTCTGTACCACAGACTTCATAACATGTGTACACACAATTACAAAAGGAATGACATTGTCATGGTCATAGATATCGCACGCAGAAATAAACACCTAAAAATTTATCTAAAACAATCTTCGATTTGCCCAAAGTATATGAATTTGTTTATCAAGATATATCTGCCATGATTATGATGCATAGATTTTATAATTTTCGTGATTGATTCTTTATTTATATTTTCTAATAGTACAAGTAGGCTTATCCCCTTAAATATCCAAATCTCTAAATGTAAATGAAAGTCTGGTCACCGCCTGTAATTTCTTCATTTCAGGTACATTTGGTGTCGTCAGTATTCTTTGTGGTGATGCCGTCGAGAAGATACTAGCTGAAAGGTATCCACCCACTGATCTTCAATCAACAATCGAACCAATCACAACCATATCACCATCCTCCTCCTATCCCATCACTCCCACATCTATGATGAATGCTACTACGCCTGCGCCGTGTGGACCAATCTGTGACGAGAGAATTCAGCTTCATACCACACTGTGTCTTATGGTCGGTTTGATACAGGTGGGTATGCTTATGCGAAATTTAGCATAGAACAGTAGTGATGTGGTGAATATTTCAAGGCGCATTTCGTGAAATTTGGTGATTATTCACCATGATGCATTAGCCCATATTCCGATCACTGGTTTAAGCTAAGTCTAGAGTAGACTAACACTTATTCCAGGTTTAAATCACCACATAATTGTTGTTATGGTAAAAAAAAAATGAGCCAATAGTATAAAGCAATCATTACCGAGTAGCGTTTTAAAGAGTTAATAATAATATTGGTTGAAGGATTAAAGATAAACTCCAGTTCTGGTAAAAAAAAAAAAAAACATTAATTCTCACAGAATCAAACGAAACTTACACTGAATGTTCAAGATTACAAATAAATGACATGTGCCAAACAATTTTGGGAGAAAATGTATACTGGCTGAGTAATGAGCATAGAAAGACGAGGAAATCAAGATAGTACCAACCCCGACACCATGTGTGTTGTCCCATATATAGCTTTCTGTGTACAGTGCTTGTTACTTTACCAGGACTCGGTCAATTTTATTATGATTTTAATGACTCCAGAAGCTTGCAGTGCACACCAATACTTACATGCTACATGATCTACTGTTTCTGATCCTTTCCACACCTTTTCTTTCACAATGCAATCGCATTACCAGTACTAAAGTTTATCTTTAAGGTTAATTACATTTGCATCCTTCGATTTAACTTCATGAAATTTAGAGTGGACTTGAAAGATTATTATTATTATTATTATTATTATCATTATTATTATTTCATGGATCGGAGAATGGAAACAACCTTTTCTTTTCTTTTTAATCTTAACATTTATGCACAAGACTGTTGGCCACATTTTATGTCAATTTCACGATCCATTATAAATAGTTTAGTGATGTGTTTAGTGAAATATTAATACTCATCTAAAATTTATGAAGTCGGGAAACAAAAAAGGAAAGAAAAGTTGAATATTTGTCTAAATTCGGTGACTTGGTAACAGTTAATAACTCTTTATTCACTTCAGATATTCATGGCTATATGTCGTCTTGGTTTCGTCACCACGTACCTCGCTCAGCCACTCGTTCGGGCATTCACCACGGGGGCAGCATGTCACGTGATCACGAGTCAGGTGCCGCCATTATTTGGTCTGGTTCTCCCTCGTTATGCTGGTCCCTTGAGTCTTATCTATGTGAGTTGGAAATGAGACTAACATTTTATAACAATAATTGTATTTTATTTGGCCAGGGAAGCCACATAATTGGTAACCATGGTAAATTATAAGGAATATAATCATTCTATTATATTGACTACAATTTTAATTTCAGTTGTATCATTCATAAAGCTAAGCAATGCATCCATGACATGCCAGTTGTTATCCTTTATGTGACAGACTTGGCGTGATATCTTTATCAACCTTCCTAAGACGAATGTGGCAACTCTTCTTTTCGGAGTGCTCACTTTTCTGATTCTAGCCCCCGGCAAGTACCTGTCTGAGAGGTATAAAAAGCAGCTGAAAATACCAATTCCCTGGGAGCTCTTCGTCGTAAGTTTTTCAGCTTTTATTTATGGTATTTTAAAAGTGTATTTGTTTCTACTTCTATGAAAGGATGTAATATAACGCATATGTTTCGCAACGGATGTTTTTTTGTATGTTTCGAGTATAAGAGGGGAAATCCGTCCGGTGCTCTGATGATCATTAAAGCCATTGCAACAATACTGCATTGATACGGAAATGCTTTATCATCATGTGCCATAATCTATACCGTAATTATTTTGATTATTATAATAATTATAATAATAATTGTTATTATTATTATCATCATTATTAGTACTCTCGGAGCATGCTCGGACATTCTTCGGGCAAAGAAAAGCAAAGCATTACATAAGGTCTAATGGTCATAAAACTCAAGGCTAACCCTGGTGATTGACAACACCTGTTGTTGGGTAAACACCCGAACGGTGTCGAATTCCCCATGAGAGCTGACTTCTATGTGACTTTAAGCAAACTAGCGTGTTGAAACTGAAAAGGCTGAAAAGGATCATTTATCACTATCTTGTCAGAATGCATATTCTTCACATCACGATGAAAGCAATTTTTAATACATTTGCTTGCATGGATTACATACTTTTTATTCGGGTTGGGTATTGGCCTTTAAACATCGAAAAATATAGAATGTCCATGCTTTAGAATTTAAAAATATAAAAGCTGAAAAGCATAACTTATCAATAATTATTACCATCCTGTCAGCGTTCTTGTTCTTCTTTAGCGTTATAAGAAATTCTAATACATTTCATATGGTTTTCGTATATGGCGCTTCGATATAGTTTAAAAACATGAATGTTATTTACCCACGCGTACTTCCCCCTGGAAATTCGTCTTTTGTTTCCCTCTTCAATCTGAAAGTAATCAAATATTGATCTCGCGCTTAACCCTATATACATAGAAATCTATGTCACTTTATCAATGTTTTATAAAGGATAAAGGGGGAAAAGAGTTCATGAAACAGCCATTGTCGTGCCATACATGCCATGATTATTCCCTGTTGACAATTTCCTTTCATTTGTCAGATTGGGGTGCCACTCCGAATTTCGAGGGTATATTTAATGGAGCAAATATCTCCAGACCTGTTGAATTCATCTTGATAGTAAATGCTTAAAAATTTAAATGGTCAATATTGACAGAAAGTTTCACCTTTGTAACATACATATGTATTTCTATTCTCAGGTGCCTTTTTTTAAATTTTACTTTAAAGTGCAATCCAACCCTTGTAATAAGTTCATTTGTATGAAAGCAGAAAGTCAGATAAACGGAATGGCCAAACTTTGAAATAATATTGTTCCAATGATAAGAAATCTATATTTATTTGAATGATAAAATCACAAAGACTAAGTGAGTCTCATATTTCCAGTTTGGTCAATGGCTTGTTCCGTAGTCGCAGATAACTCTACCGTTTGTCGTTTACCAACAAAAAAATATATCGTGCCCTCTCCCTTGGGGCACTGCTCAAAATATGTTATGGATATCATATCATTATGGGACCTCTAAAGAGAAAATACCCTCCTGAGTCATACACTTTTGAGTCATACATAACTGAACAAATGGGGAAAGTTGTCTGTAACTACATCAGAGAGACATCAACTATTCGGCCAATTCGGAGAGCCCATACCTTTGCTAGTGATTACAAATTTCAAAGATTCATTCCTTTCTCATTTTTTGTCCGATTTCATTCAAACGTTCACCTTTCTGCTTCTCTGATTTTCTGCTTTCCTTCTGGCTTTCCTTTAGTAGTTTGCTGTCAAGGTTCGATTTCCGCTTTAAAGCCCACGCAAATAACGTGCTTGTTTACAATACATTGAATGTATTCCTGTGCCATTGCCGACCCTGTTCTTATTTATTATGCAACCAAAACTTGTATTTCATGATGATAAATAATAAGAAGTCTATCTATTTACTGTTGTTACATTATCCTTTTTACCGATTTGATATTTTTGTCCAATGCTATGATCAATATTTACGTAATAAGGCATACATTGTGGTTTTTCATAAATTCAACTTAATATTTGTCATATTTGATTTTTGCATCATATTCTTTTATTTCATACAGGTTTACTTGACAGACTTTTTATTGTCATCACGCCATTTTTAATGAGCAACTTTTCTGTTGTGTATCTTTAGGTGATCATCACAATTCTCATATCCTACTTCGTAAATGTCGGGGACAAATATGGCGTTGACATTATAGGAGATGTCCCTGTTGGGTAAGCTAAAATAACTTATGAATATATTAAGGTTTTATAATTATCTATTTCATTTTATTAATACAGTTAATTTTATCACCATAAAAAGACAGTTATAAACAAGTGGGGATATCTCAGTAGACATACAGCCCACAAGACTGATAATGTTGGTCTCGTGAGCCCTTAGAAAAGTCAGAAAGCCTGGGAGGTTGTCGGTCTCATGGGTTTTTTAATCTCATGGGTCGTCTGTCTCGTGAAACTCAAATCACTTTCCGACTGCCCATGTGACCGACATTGTCTATATAAGGAGCTGTAGTTGCTCTGAAGAAAAAAAACCCACTACCATTATTGTTTTGTCCTCATTTTTTAGATTCCCCATGCCCACAATCCCATCTCTGCCATCGGGAGTGGGAGTCAGTGATCTAATAGGAGATGCCATCTCCATAGCAATCGTGGGATTCGCAGTGTCCGTCTCACTCGCCAAAATATTCGCTACCAAGAACGACTACGAAATTGATGCTAATCAAGTAGGTTTATTGGAAATAATCTGACCTTCCAGACTTGTAATTGTTCTTTTTAAGATGTACTCTTATCATTTACCTGTTTTAGAGGCCAAGGCATTTTTATAGAAGTGTTGGGACCAACCACTTATGTTTAGCAGACGTGCATATGACACGTATGGCGCCGTTGTCCTCTTTGATCGTGTGATCAACTGTTCAATAGCCAATCAGATGATCAAATAAGTATTTTGTATGCTTATGATGAATCAAATGATTCAAATGATTTTATTTCTCATGCAGAACATAGGAATACAAGAAAAATTATATCACAACGAATATGCAATGACACGATAAATATAATGGAAATAGCACGGGAAAAGAGGAACTAACTTAAAGCAGAGCTTGTTGAAGTGTTAGTTCCTCAGATGCAGATTTTACAATAAAACATGAACAAAGTATGCTTAGAAATCAATAAACAGACAATATGTAGCTAGGAAAAAAGAAAGAAAAAAAAAA